>JASKDV010204529.1:0-10668 GCA_032466395.1 Aegires albopunctatus
TTTATTTTTTTTTTTTTTTTTTTTTTTTTTTTTTTTTTTTTTTTTTTTTTTTTTTTTTTTTTTTTTTTTTTTTTTTTAATGAGCGGATGAACGACTTACGCCACGAAGCAGAATGACAGAATGAGATATTTGCCGTCCGCGAGTTAAAAATCATCGGAACATGAGAGATATAAGAAATCATCATAAAGTTACATATCCATGTGATTTAGTTTAAAAGAAGAGTTTGATATACGTTCATTATACGAATATATGACTTGAATACAACACAATATTTAATTATATCTTGAATATATTCACTCGAATTTATCCTATCCCAACTAACGTGGTAACTAGATTTATGGCACCATGGCGGGCGAATGGATGATGTATGGAATATCGACAGCACTATGGGATACCAGAATCGATTCATCGTGTATGCAAAACCTCATTTCCATTTTCGCAGGTAAATTCGATTGAAGTAATTTAGTTTAACTCTGGCGGGTTGTTCAAAGGTTAAAAATATTCTCACCACGTCCTACCAGTGGAAAGCTCACAAATTTGTTGTCTTAACTAGAAAACGGTAGACGCAGGTCTAAATTTCTAGATTTTATTAAATTTGGGCTGTGTGCAGTGAAGTGAGCGTTTGGTGGTACAATGTATCTCGTGTTTTGTAGAAAATAGCAGCTATTTCATCATTAATCAAAGACCAATAAACTTTTTATGTCTAAGCCTACGGTAATGAGCCAAGGGAAGAACCCTTAGTTTTATCATAATTAAGATACCAGTTGACAACGAGTCAATGTAAACATTTTTTTTATATTTTAAGATAATAATAAATGTTGTATAATATTCTACAATTAATTTCTAAATGCCACAAAAAATTCATTTTCGTATAAGCCGGAGTATTTCATTAAAAATTGAAAATTTGAATTTAATCAGTAAAGAAATAAAGATGCTTGGTCGTAATAGAGATAAGGCATATCTTTATGATTCATAAATAAGCCATTATAAGGGTGTTCTCGAAAAAAAAAAATATATTAACCAACGTACCTAGAGAAATCACTTATGATAGAAGAAATAATTAAAAAGGAAAATTAGACCTATCTACAGAAAAACAAATTGAATAATACTCAACATCGACAAAGATATTACAAACTTTAGTGGGTGTTTATGGATAGGACCTTCTTCAGGACTAAATGACTACAAAACAGTATGCAAGTATATACGTATCCTATATTATCATTTCTAAATGAAAAATTATCAATTCAAACGAGGAAAAAAATGCTCCAGTGTTACATTGATAAGGATGCAAAATAATATATGGACCCCTTATCTTGACTGATTTGACTTTAAGCCCTTCCGCCATGGGGTCATTCGACTTCTCGCTTGGGCTGCCTCTAGGATATCAAATGTCCATTCTCTCCATTGTTGTCTGTTGCGCATTTTGTTTAGGTCTTTTGCATTGTTTAGTTTTATGTCTTGCTCGTCATCGATCTTCTTCAAATCCTGTCTGATTGTTATTGTCATGCATGTTCTCGGCTTTCTCCTTCTTTTTGCAGACGTTTGCTGAAAGAAACTTGTCGCAGATCTGTTTGCTGGAGTGTTTTCATCTTGCCTCAGAATGTGATCAAATAATCTCCATCAGCTTCTTAAGATAGTTATTTCAAAGTTCAATCTGTCTCTATGTATAATTATTTGTTTTTGATTTTAGTAGCATATTAGACATTGAGGACAGTCCGTAGTTGTTTCCGGTGGATAGTATTCAAGCTTGACCTCTTCTTGCTTTGTTAGTGTCCACGTGCGTGAATTGCTTAATAGATTGGTTTTAGAAGTGCGTTGTATAGTTTTAATGGCACGTTCAGTTGTAATTTGTTGTTCTATAACTTTTTAAATTTGTGAAGTGCATAATTTTATAGTTGTTTTCATCTGACTATGTCTTCACCATCTTCAAGTAACGAGCCCACCTTTTTTACTTTTCTTTATGTTTCTGTTTCAGTTTTGGAAATTGTGATAAATCCATTCTTCCCTGTGTAGATTTTCAGGTTAAATGTGCTAAGATGTCGTTCTATTTTGTCTTTATCTTTAAACCCTGTTGTTGTGAAAAAATCTAAATCGTTGACGTATGTTAACTCATAAGGTAAGTCATTTTCTTGGTTGCCTCGAATATTTCTCAGTGCACGCTCTAGATATAATAAACAGCGCTGGACTTAAGCTGTCTACCTGTGGCGTTCCTATAACGTGATACAGAATTAATGATTCAGAATACGATGCATTATTAATTTTGATTTTTAATTCTGCTTTGCTGAAGAGGTATCTTATCATACGCTGTTCATCTTCATTTACTATATTATCTGATAAAATGTTGAGGAGTTCATAACGAATTACAGGTTGTTTATTTCTTCTGCTCTTTCATCAAGGTTTTTATTTCGTTTTTCTTTTACTTTTTGATGTATATCACGTAACATTTTCTTTCTTTCTTTGCTGAGATTTCCCTTATGTTCTAGTATTTGCAGCTTTCAATTTGTAGCCTCAGACATTTTATGTTTTTCTGACAATTTCATCGTCGATTCGTAATTTGTATAAGTAGTGTCTGTTTCGTGACATTTGTTTAACTTCTTGGTTTAATGACTTTTCAGCTGGACCATTAACAAAAAGATAAAGAAGAGGATAAAAGCGACAAAAAGGTGGTTCTTACGTAGAATGTCAACAGTTCCACGGACAATGAAAGAAACGAATGAAAATATTCTGGGACAAGCAGAAGCAAATAGATCTCTGTTCAACAAATGAGATGAGAAGAGAGAAAGATATGGAATATCTTGTCAAAACAGGAAATTACGAAGGAAAAGGGCAAGAAGAAGATAGAAAAAATGTTCAAGAACACGGCAAAGTAGATGGAAGTTGAGGGTATCAATGGCTTAATACGAGCAACCTTTGATCGTGAAAGGTGAAAAGATATGATCATCAACGCTACTCAGCATGATGCAGGGTGATAATGATGATGATATCTATATCTCTTTTTAAACAGCAGAAAAAAACCGAAACATATCAAGAAAGGGAAGAAAACAAACCCCAAACAAAGATATAGAAAATAATTTCCCTTTTCAAGAGAGCCAAGTTAAACACAAAATGAAACAGTTATTATAAATATTTCCGTTTTAACAGTTATTATAAATATTTCCGTTTTAACTACAGATCCAGGAAAACCGAAGACAAAGTGTGAAACCATTTTTGTGTTTTATGGGACGGAGTAACCAATTCGTAATATTTCCTTTAGCCAAATTTGTGAAAACGAACTGATCTTGAGCGTCAATAGCCATGCAATAAACTATCCTTAACCCGTCTTGGAATATTTATGCAAGTCGAGCGTACGGTTGAAACCAAAATCGTGTAATATACTACTGGCTCAAATAATATAATGTCCTGACACTTAAAATAGTCGCAAAATATGAAAAATAAAATAGACATAATATTTGATTTATGGGCCGTATATCTCTTTGACTACATTTCGTGGGGTGATCAATTATAATTCTCTTTAGTTGTAAAATATCAGTCCGAAATTTTAAGAAATTTTCTGAGACTATAATTTAATAAAATTAATGGAAGTGTCCAAACAAGAAAGTTCTATTGAGTGGTTTGAGCGCTTTGTTGTCCTACGCCCTATAGAGAAACAATGATGAATAAACTCACAATTTTCAATCATAACATTAAAGAAGATTGAGAAGTGTTCAATGGGCATTTGGAGAACGTCCAAATGAAAAAAATTCAAAGAACCAACCGTCGAACCAACCGTCCATGTCGCATGGTTCTGCTTGGACAGTCCTTCACACAAAATCAAAAGATGTGAAAGGTCTCCGCAAGATGGCTCCCGCGTTTGTGGATACCAGACAAAAATTACAGCTAAATGAAATGTTGCACCGTTTTGCTAGACACTCTGACCAATTACTTTGGTTTATTTTTGATCAACTGGTGGCTGTTGATTAAACTTCGCTTTATCAGTACGATTCTGAGATGAAATGTCAGAGGGATGAATGGATGAGTTCAAAGGAACCCACTTCCATAAAGGATAAGCCTCCTCGTTTTGCTGTGAAGGTCATGATGACAATGTTTTGGGACATTGAAGACGTTGTCATTCTCGATTATTTCCAAAAGTAAAAAATAAAACATAATAAAATCAGGGGGAGAATATTACTGAACTTTAGCAGCAAACGACCTCGGCTATCAAATTGTATTAGCAAATTCACCTACCATAGACCCTATTCTGTTCTCCAAATTCAAGGTACAGATCAAAGTAATGCAATTCGTTGGGGAAGCAGTTGTTTCTTGTGCGGCTGATGAGTGGTTTGAGCAAAAATCAAGGAGCTCACTTTCAAAGATTTTTCAAGTTATCGACAGATATGTTAACATATAATAGGTGGCATGTGAGAATTCAAGGCACTAACTTTATAATTTCATACTTAAGGAGATCTATAATCAATTGATCAAATCTCTGTTCAAGATTCTCCTCTGGTAATGCAATAGTTCTTAGAGGAGCAACTTCGTGAGGAATGGTATGTTATACAGTTTTCACCAAAATTTGGATGGCAATCAAATATGAAAACAGAGTGACTTTATTCACATCTAAAAGCTGCTGCCAGCGTTAAAGGAAATATAGGATATTATGTTAAAATGTGTAAATCTTATAATACGCTTTGATAATTCGATGTGTGATAACATGTTGCAAGTAAATAAAACTATTACGTTACATTGAAATAGCCACACACATGTTGTTATTTAAAATGATAATTAACTGAATAAATAAAACCCGACAACATTAAATAGTGGAAAACAACAACCACCACAAAAACACATTCTTAGAAAGTGCGTGCACACTAAGTATGTTCAATGCACTTTACTTCTTTTTGTTTTTCATTTATTATTAATACATTGTATTATGTTATGTGTCAAATCGCACTATTTATTGACATTAATTAAGATTCTTAGGACAAATTTACATAATTTTGACTTGGGCACACTTTTAATTTAAGCACGTAGGCCTATACCGCACTAGGACTGTCCCGGGACAGACCCATTCCAGGTTTGAAACCTATGAACTGTAGTGTAATGTACCGCACCTATCGGGACAGGACATTCTTGTCCCATCGAGTCCCGAGCAGTTGTGAATTGCTACAAAATCGGCGGGACAGGACTGCCCCGGTCCCGAGGTAGTATCGTTTGTGTTTATAGAGAAAATATATAGCCGCTTACCGCATTAGGACAAAACTTTCCTAGACATGTGAGCAGTTGTCAAGGTCGTGTCGTCAGCTTTTCGATTCTCAACTTCTTTCTTCTCTCCAGTCGCTCTTTTGGTTTGAACTAGACGGTAGTTTGTAGTTTGTTTATCTGATTAAAATGGATGATGATCGAAATTTGATTGAAAATCTGATTTCTGTAGTGGAAAGCAAGCCATCTTGACAATGCAATCTAGGCCTAATGCAGACACGCGAAATATGTCCCGGGGCAGTCCGGTCCTAGTGAGGTAGCTGTTTTGAAACAAAAAGTTCGACGGTGGGACAGGACACTCCTGTCGTAGTGCGGTATATGCCTAATGGTGGCAGACAAATCCTAAACTGGTCCACGGTATATATCTAATTACTTTCAGCTTGTTGGGTGTTTAGATATATCTAAATTTCATTAATTGAGAGCTCATTGAAATCTCAGAGATTAAGTCATGCTAGCATGCTATGGATTTTGGCGTCAATTTAGAACATTCTGTATGAATAATTGTTGACTAAATGCGTCTATATTTTTGTTTAGTGAAGCAAGCTTATTTGTTTGTTACATTTGTCTACGAATTATAAAACAACTAGCGGATATCCCAGATTGCCAAGTGCTTGAATAAATATATAAATAAATAGATAAATTAGAAAAAAGAAAATAATAAACAAAAATCTAAATCAAAAGCACTTTAGCTTTTTATTTATTTATTTGTTTATTTTTGTTTATGTTTTATTTTTGCACTTATAGCTTTTAAGTTATCGATACACCTGGTCCAATTAGTAGTGAAAGACAATAGAGACTTTAATCCTTTTTAATGAGAATTGCCACATCATGAGGAAAGATTTCAATATCTTAGGCTGCCTTCGCTGAAATACAGAAGAAAGAGGAGAGACCTTATTCAATATTATATAAGATTGTTTATGGAATTGACAACGTTGACCATTAATGTATTCTTTAAATATTCCCATGTAACTTTCACCAGAGGTGACAGATATAAGATATATGTTTTTGGTTGTTCAATGTCTGTAAGACATAATTCTTTCATTTTTTAAAATGTACATGCTTGGAATAATTTGACATTTCAGACTAAGTGCTCGAAAATTATAAATTCTTTTAAGAACGCTGTGTATAGGGAGCTCCATGACATCACGTTTATTTATGATATTTGATATTTTTAACTATGTTATGTATATTATTTTAATGACTTCATCAGGGCATTTAAAGGTTATTCAGCCTATTTAGCCCTTAACCTGATATTATATTGTATTGTATGTCGAGTTGGCTGTACTTCATTTAAATTAATGATATAGATAAAGCACATTAAATACCATAAAACTTATTAAGAGTCGTGTCGATGGATGCATTATGATAATATTATTTCAAATTCAAATTAATTATCATATTAGACAAACTTTTCCTTCTCAGTTAGAATAATTACCTAGCCTACCATTTCTTTGTTAAGATTCCATGCTTATTTCTGGACGCTCAATTACCCAGCAGGCATAACACTGTTTCAAGTGTGAAATTGAATTAGTTGTGGTGTCAAAAAGCGATGTAATTGATTAGCCCCTTCGTCACTCCAAGTGCTCCTCATTTTTTCCTTTATAGCCGTAATACCAAGATGCCGACGTGACGAGCACAGATGGGGTGTTGCCAGTACTCATATGACGAGCACTCGTCATAGATACCCGTTGTGATAATAAACAAAGCAGAATCGCCAAAGGAAAAATACTGCGCGGTGGCAAGCGACATGGCCTTCCTTTACGAAAGGGTTAATATGAGAATGGAAAAAGACCAACCTGACTGTAATCATGTAACTAGCTACATCTTGAAGAATGTCTTAGGATTACGGGGTTATTGTACCCAGCATACTATTTTCAGTTGACATTATTTTCTAGCTATTGTTGTTCTTTTTCTTTTGTTTCTAAATTGTCCTAATTGTTTTAGAATACATTAACATTGTATTTGTTCTGGACAAATTAAAACTGTCTCTAAAGAGTCAGCTGGTTTAGTTGCTTTGTCAAGTTGCCACACTCATTTTCACCCGCTTTTATGTGCCTAGCAGGCAGTATTAGTATTACAGGGGGTACTGCTAGCAGGACATTCTTTTCTTCAATTAGAACATTGATATCGATTGCTTTGTGGTGGTTTCGTAAGCAAAGAGTAATTCGACAAGCAGTTGCAGAAATTGAATGGGTAGGCCATCCAAGGAATTTAAGATTGCATGTCGCGGCACATTTTATACTGCTCGAAACCCTGCCGCAGCGTAGAAAAATTTGGTTCAGAACCACTAGCCTAGATTGAAACTTCTCAATGTTTCATGATTGACGAAGATACTTCTATGGCCGATTTGATATTGGCCAAATAAACCTTTAAGGTGACTATCATCATTCGATGAATGAAATTCAAAATGATACTAGTATACACATGTAGTTGAGTGGTATTAGTTCTACATACATCTATCCTGGATAGATTGATACTTGTACTTTTTCTGTTAAACTTGATATCACGTTTGGCTAGACTTGGCACTTTTTCTGTTCTTGCATTGAAACCTTTTAATGTTCTACCATTATGTTGATCAACTATTGTAAGCATCACTATAACGGGTCAGCTAGTACTTGTTTAAGAGAGGTTTATCAAAAACTTTCATAAAAACTAAAAAGGGTCTGACTTAAGACGGGTTCATAAAGCCATACACTTTATCATTATTAATTCGATTGCTAATTCTTCTTCTTCTTCAAATAAACTGACACAACTCAACTGGGTTGCGTATTTCTGTCAATACGCCAAAAAAATAAAAATAAAAATATAATAATAATAATAATAAATTAATAGATAAAACTTAGAGCAGACTAATTTGGCCTATATGAAAGTTTAAGTATTTCATATTGTACCTTATGTTTAAGATTATCAACACTTTCACTATTTCTAATATTTGGATTCAATTTATTCCACAATCTAGCAGTGCTAGGGAAAAAAGAATGTCTATGGCATCATTTTTAGAGACGGGAATGTTAAATGTCTGACTATCTGGGTTCCTAGTTCTCCTATTGCTTTTGCTTAGTTCATTTATGGGGATATTGATTTGATCGTTAACTGCTTTAAAGAATATTACAATTTTATTTCTAACTCTTTGTTCCTCTAAAGGTGTCCACTCCAACTGTTTCATGTTAATTTTTGTACTACCATGTTCATATTATGAATAGTTACTAGTTACAGATCTTGCTGCATTTTTATTCTTTAGCGAGACACTTTTATTTTCTGAAGTGCTAATTTTACGAAAAATCTTTACTAAGACGGGTTACTGGTTGTTATTTTTGCATTAAATTCACCCATTTCGACTACTTTGTTGACCAAAAGATTTCCCACGACTGCCTTACATTACTTACAAACGGCCAAGGATTCTTTTACGTTCATGTATTCACATGGGACCTTCTAGATTATACAAGCAGTCCGTCTCCGATGGTATTTATTGGTACTTTTATAGATAAATAAAATTATATTATAAATAATGCCTTTATTGTCCCTAAAGCACTTTTTCTTTTGGCTTCTCTCGAAGGAAGACCGGGTGTCAATAAATGTCAATATAATAAACATGAAACCCTCTTGGACGCGAGTGAATTGAAGTTTCTTTCGATTGAAAATATGGTGGGCGACGTTACCATCAAGTTACCAAGGGTTTGAACCACCGACCTAAAAATAGATGGACCGACCGAAGAGAGCTAGGAAGCGTAACATAGGCTATGACTTCCAGTCTTTCCATGATGCACCACAATTTCTCTTATTCGCTTCTTGTTGGCACCTGAAAAAGATAAAAACAACCCCCACCCCACCCCTTTTTCCCCAAACTACCCCCAACAACAACACCCCCCCCAAAAAAAAACAAAACAAAAAAAACCAAAAAAACAAAACAACAAAACAACAACAACAACAAACAAACAAACAAAAAAACAACAACAAAAAACACACAAAAAACAAACACAAAAAACACAAAAACAACAACAACAAACAAAACAAAACAAAACAGAGACTAAGAAGTCGAGGAAAATGTATGCCTCTAATTATATTTTCCCTCGTCTGATTGGACAGTGGTAATACCTTTTCATGATCGAACTCACTGATGCTATCGCCTTATTAGTTTTTACTCCTCTTTGAGGTCCTATAATTATACTCCTCTCCTCTTTGAGGTCCTATTATTATACTCCTCTTTGAGGTCCTATTATTATACTCCTCTTTGAGGTCCTATTATTATACTCCTCTTTGAGTTCCTATTATTATACTCCTCTTTGAGGTCCTATTATTATACTCCTCTGTGAGGTCCTATTATCACACTCCTCTTTGTGGTCCTATTATTATACTCCTCTTTGAGGTCCTATTATTATACTCCTCTTTCAGGTCCTATTATTATACTCCTCTTTCAGGTCCTATTATTATACTCCTCTTTGAGGGCCTATTATTATACTCCTCTTTGCGGTCCTATTATCACACTCCTCTTTGAGGTCCTATTATTATACTTCTCTTTGAGGTCTTATTATTATACTTTTTTTTGAGTTCCTATTATTATACTCCTCTTTGAGGTCTTATTATTATACTCCTCTTTGAGGTCTTATTATTATACTTTTTTTTTGAGTTCCTATTATTATACTCCTCTTTGAGGTCCTATTATTATACTCCTCTTTGAGGTCCTATTATTATACTCCTCTTTGTGGTCTTATTATTATACTCCTCTTTGAGGTCTTATTATTATACTCCTCTTTGTGGTCCTATTATTATACTCCTCTTTGATGTTGTATTATTATACTCCTCTTTGAGGTCTTATTATTATACTTCTCTTTGATGTCCTATTATTATACTCCTCTTTGAGGCTTTATTATTATACTCCTCTTTGATGTCCTTTTATTATACTCCTCTTTGAGGTCTTATTATTATACTCCTCTTTGATGTCGTATTATTATACTCCTCTTTGAGGTCCTATTATTATACTCCTCTTTGAGGTCTTATTATTATACTCCTCTTTGATGTCCTATTATTATACTCCTCTTTGAGGTCTTATTATTATACTCCTCTTTGAGGCTTTATTATTATACTCCTCTTTGAGGCTTTATTATAATACACCTCTTTGAGGTCCTATTATTATACTCCTCTTTGAATACCTATTATTATACTCCTCTTTGATGTCGTATTATCATACTTCTCTTTGAGGTCCTATTATTATATTCCTCTTTGATGTCCTATTATTATACTCCTCTTTGAGGTCCTATCATTATACTCCTCTTTGAGCCCCTATTATTATACTCCTCTTTGAGGTCCTATCATTATACTCTTCTTTCAGGTCCTATTATTGTACTCCTCTTTCAGGTCCTATTATTATACTCCTCTTTCAGGTCCTATTATTATACTCCTCTTTCAGGTCCTATTATTATACTCCTCTTT
>JASKDV010204540.1:0-10667 GCA_032466395.1 Aegires albopunctatus
TAACAGCCCTTCCACCTTACTTTCCCCAACAACACCCCCCCCCCCCACCAACAACAACAAAAAACAAAAGGAACCCCCCCAAAAACAAAACAAAACAAACAAACAACAAAAATCAAAAAAAAATCAAAACAACAAAAAACAAAACAAACCCAACAAAAAACAATCCTTAGAAATTTGCATCATTGTCAGACAAATCCATCAAAATTCAAGCGGTACTTTCTTTAGGCAAAGATCAAATAATCTAACTCATGAAAATTTTCATTAGCTTTTGTTAAAAAAGAAAGAAAGAAAAATAAAATAATAAAAAGAAGAAGAGGAAGAACGAAAGAAAGAAAATTATAAAACCAAATAAGGACGTCCCCCAAAATTCTCCTTCATAAATGCTAGATGTATGTAACTTCATTAATCTTCATTTTTATTATTTTACTTTGCTTGTCATTCAGACCACACGCAAGAAGTCATGTTTATATGTAAAGTGAAAATAAAACATTCAATAAAATATATTGACAAGTTGGTTTGATTTTGTCATTGTATTAAATTTACCCATTTCCACCACTTTGATGATCTCAGGGTTTTCCAAGACTGCCTTATGAACAGCCAATGATTTTTTTACATGCATGTATACCATGGGACCCCCTAGATTACAGTCCGTCTCCGATAGGACTTGGCACTCATTTTATCCTAGCAACTTAAGGATAGGGAACAGTAAGAAACCCCAAAAATTGGATTTCAAATTCAAGTTCATACGGATTTGAACCAGAGACCTTTAGCTTGGCAGGCAAGTGCCTTACCTACTGAGCTATCCGTCCCGTTGGTGTGACCTGTACATGAGTTGCCTTTTTTCCACTCCATCATCTGCACCAATGTTGTATAATTCTGTAAGCAAATTTCGTAAAAACATTAATGCATCAGTTTTGTAGAATTTTGTAAGGATATTTAGTGAAAAATTTATGCACCAATATCCTGGAATTGTAAGGACATTTTGTGAAAACATTTTTTGCACCAAGTTCCTACACTTCTGTACAGAGATTTTGTGATACTATTAAAGCACCAATTTCCTAGAATTTTGTAAGCACATTGTGTTCAAACATTAATGTTAATGCTTTAATGACAGCATTGATGAAAGTTGCAAAACACCATTATAAGTTGAAAGTATCTTACACCAATTTCCATATCTTATGTGTATATGCTTTCATCATCTCTCATTTTTCTTCCTACCTACGTTTGTTAATGATTCAAATCACACAGAACCAGTCATGTTTGTATTGTCTGTCATCAGAGCTGAACCATCTGTCGTAGAGAAGGCGTTTTGCTACTTTTCGACGTGTTTCCTTGTTAAAGACTTCATCAATCTCTTTGTTTCTGTTCATTCCTGGTAAATTTTCCCTCAAATCTAAGATATCAAGCTGTGGTCCTGACGATTTTTGCGTTGCCAGAACAGTCAAAATGTTTTCAAGGACGACTTTTGTACATGAGATTTTTCTGGCGGAAGAAAGGCAAAACAAGAAAAAGAAAGAGTAATGGCAGAGGTTTTAAACTCTATGATTCAGAAGACTCCATTATGACGCTGGAGCCTCTAATTACTTATAGTGATCTTATTCTTCTTATTCTTAATGGGTACTTCAGGGTTGCCACAAGATTGCTAAAGACCAAACTAAACAGGCCACAACTAAGGGCTATATTGTATATTGTAAGGTCACTAAAGTCCTTCATTTCCTTACTGTAATCATATGGCATGGTGTGGATATGCTCGGTTAGGAGGTCTTCAGTTTTGTCTACCGCCAATTAATAATAGATATGTATTGTACTTATTATTTGAAGTGCTTCTTTTCCTCCTCTGCGACTTTTTCACCTCTTCTAAAATCTATTTCTTCTTTTATCTTTTCACTAGCTTTTCATCATACTTCTTCCTTGGGCTCTGAGATAACCCTATTGGTTAACTTAGCCCTTAAACTCCAAATAACTAACTTACCAACTCCCATTAATTATTTAAAAAAATGCATACCAATATGCAACATATTACATTGAACGAGAAATCTTGAATAATTATTACCTTAACGAGAGTTCTTTCAGTTTATTGGCATGAGGTACTCGTTGAACAAACAGCATAATGTCCTCACCTAAACATACAGAAAAGAGAGGAAGAAGAAGAAATTAATTGAGGACCAACTATGTTTGTTTTACTTACCGTCAGGATCATGTTATTCATCGGATTTCAACATGAAAGATTTGTCATATTGTATACTCTATTCTCTTTTTGATAGTAGTTGTTGTTGTTGTATAAATTTTACCCATGTCCACTACTTTGGTGATATCAGGGTTTACTCAAGACTGCCCTGTAAACTGCCAAGGTTTCTTTTACATGCGAATATTCTGCCGTTTTCAAATGAAAGGCCGTCATTGCACTCTATCTTCTTCTGCAGTTACGGACTTTCATTTGAAAACGGCAGTATTATACACATGGGGCCTCCGATATTATAGTCTGTCTCTGATAGGACTTGGCACTCTTTATCCTAGGAACTTAAGGATAGGGGGCAAGAGGAAACCCGAAAAAAATTTGGATTTCAAATTCAAGTCTGCACAGGTCTGAACCAGGGACCTCTGGCTTGGTAGTGCCTTAACCACTGAGCTATCTTCTCTCCCTTTTGAGCCAATATTTCTTGGGGTTGACTTAAATCATAATTATAGATTTTTGCATGAACAAAAAACCTTGCCAGTAAAAGAGAATCAAAATAGAATTACTTGCTGCGTATACATGGCGATAGTTCAAACCTAAATCATTTATCAAAGAAAATTTAAACCTTTCAATAAAGATAATTGTGACTTACCTAAATTGCTATTCGACAAATCAAGAGATTTTAAATTTTTGCATGAAAAGATGGCCTCCACAATACCTGTAATAAAGAAAAACAGTGAGAGATTTGAAGTACATACTCAGTTTTACGTCATGAGTAAAATGTGTTCCATATGAGACTTGTTTCTTCAAAGCTGAACATATGTTGCTGTTATGGGTTTTGAGATATGTATATCACAAGAAAGCTCAGAATCCATACTTTCAAATGAAACCAAGTTTACAAAGATTGTACTTTTCATTTAGAAGATATGACGAATATAACAGGGATAGGTTGGAAAACCAAGTTTTGACAAAATGGTGTAAGGAAATGGAATGGCCACACAATGAGAAAGGCGCCAACACACATCAACAGAATGACATTAAACTGTAACCCCCAGGTAAAGAGGAAAATTGGTCGGCAAAGGCAGACCTGGAGGAGGATTTTCAAGGCTGAGCTGGGGCAGCTTGGCAAAAGCTAGTCACCAGATGAAAGGATGGTACCCAACAGAGTGAGATGGAAAAGTGTCATGTCGACCCTATACACCCAAGGAGGTCTAAAGGAAGGATGAAGATGTGAATGAGAATATGGAAGTAAAGACAGCATTGTTCATGTATGAAAAGTATGTTTGCAGATCTTGTCCTAAGTGTTCTGTGTTGCTGTTGGCCAAAGGAGAATAATAGTCATTGTAAACTTATATACCCTAGATAGGAGAGCTATACAAAAATATTTTTAAATACTTAAATGCAATCGCTTGTGCTACAGATAACAAAACAATGCAATACAGTCAAATCATGATGTAAAGTAAAACATTACTGTTTAATTAAACAAAAGCATGATATCCCGTTCTATGCATGGAAGAGCCATGACAGGTCATGAAAATTGCTTATGAAGGAAAATTCTTACACACACACAAACACAAATAAATTTAAAAAAAAACATAATCAAGGAAGGAGATTAGAATAGAGTGGATTGTCATCTTAAAATTTATATTGCCGTAGCTAGATAAAGAGGTAAAAGGAGACATTGTTATAGATCCTTTTGTCATTAAGAAAAGCCCCATCTTGTTAATAAATTCATCTTTGGTTAGATTGACAATGCTTCGGAGAATATTAAAGGTAAAAGGAAATTTGCTTTAGAGCGTGTTGTCATGTTTTAAATATATTACTGCGGGTAGATTCAGAGATAGAAGTAGAGTTGTTACAAAGCGAGTTGTAGTGCTTATTCAAATATTGCCTCGGGTAGGTCTAGATCTAATCCTGATTTATGGTGATGGCATAGAAATTTTGAAAAAAAAAGAGATCAAAATATAGGCGCGTGACTATTTTACAAAAGAAAAAAAAGATGTAAATGAGCCTAAATAATGTAGAGATCTGGATCTAATAATGATTTACAGTGCTGGCATGGAAATGTTGAAAAAACCCAAGATAAGTGAGCTAGACCTAAGATTTCTAGGAGCATGAAGATAAATCCAGAGCTGGATCACACAATACTTACCGGCTGATCGAAATCGTTTTCTTTTTCATGGAGACATAATTGTAAAAAGAAAATTGCTCAAAATTTTAAAGATATTAGAAAGAAAAAAATTGAATTGATTTGAGCGTATTGACAAGTTTTCATAGCAATTTCGCAGTAGAATTATAAAACTCGATAACTCGATGTAAGTATCGTAGTGTACCTGAGGCTCATTCGATATGAGCACTGGTTCAATAATCAGATATGAGTACTGGTTCAATAATCAATCTTATCATGAAATCGATGGACTGAGAGAGAAAAAAACAACATAAAACATTCAGTCATCGAAAAAAAATCAGATATAGTGGCTTTAAGATTTTTTACAGATACATATTTCCATGTCTTATTAAATATCGGAGCATATCAGAAGCTAATTCGCGATGAGTGCTGTGTACAGTAATTGATTGAGAGATTCGCCTTTCAAGTTATTCTTTGAAATCTGAAGAAACTTATCATATCATGGACTGAAACAGAAATAAAATAAAACAAAAATTCACTCACTGGCTTGAAGATTTGCGACCGATCATGTCGATACTTTACTTTATCGACCGATCACAACTACTGTTTCTTTCTCAACCAATCATAGTGGATTATTGCTACTTTCTCAACCAATCATAGCGGATTATTACTACTTTCTCCACCAATCATAACGGACTATTGCAACTCTCTCAACCAATCATAATGGGGTAATTTCAACAGTTTTCCCTTATAATATTAGATTACTGTTGCATTACTGTTTAAAAAATGATCCTCACTTTGAATAGAAATTGATCCACTCGTCCGAAGACAGCTTGCAAGACTTAGTGACTCCAAAGTACGGGAAGTGGAATGTAGAAGAGAGAGTAAAGAATCACAGTCGTCTTGTCTTGATATGCTCCAGTCATGAAGGATAAGCTGTGTTAATTCTCGTCCTAAGAATTTCAAGTGAATTGATCAAAGAAAAATGGACAAATAGATATTACTATAATTTATGATCTAAAGAAAAGTAACAAGAATATCTAGACACCCAGTTAGCACACCCAGTTAGCCCAATGTTTGATCTCTTTCTTTTGCTTGCTATATACATTATCTTCTCATGCGTATTGTGAAATGATTTTAAAAGGTACCGTAGTGAACAAGTTGATATTTTTAAACAAAGGCTACAATACATCTTCTTATTCTTCAAATAACCTGACAAAACTCAACTAGGTTGAGTATACTGTCAATATGCCAAAATATGGGTAGGTCATTCCAACTAAACAAGCGAATGTTAAATATTATCAAACAGCCATTTCTTAACGAAGAAATCAGAGAGTAAATTATTCCATGAATCTTTATTTTAACGAACGGCCATCTCAATGAAGAGGACAGAAAATAAGTCACCAAACGGTTGAATGCTAGTTTAGATCTGTTATCAATTACTGCTTTACTTTGAATAATGGATACAATTTATCACTTTGCAAGAAGACCTCTCTAATTATTTTATGGTTTTGACAATCATTGGTATTCACATCAATCTTGTCATATTAATGTTCTACGAGATACAATTTTCTTATTGAAGCTTGTGTAACAAATTACGACAGTGGTCTTTTGTTTATAACTTGTGCACAGGATTAAGGTTGTCTAAATTACATCTGATTTATGTTTGCACTTACGACTTTGAACGGGCAGAGGAATAAAGTAAGTTTCTGAAGTGTGGCGTCGTGGTCTAGTGGTCAGTGGTAGACATTTGAGCTGGTGATCGAGAGGTCTCAGGTTTAATGTGATGTTGAGTTCTTGGGAAAGACTCATTATATGCATTTCCACACCATACCCAGGTGTAAAATGGGTACCTGGCTATAGGTAGAGGAAGATCTTGTCAGTATGTCTGTGTGCCCCCGGGGGGAGTTGAGAAGAATAAATGGATTGTTTTGGTCTGCCAGGAAAACTCTGTAAAATGCCTTGAGCACATTAAGTGGGAACTCCAGTCTAACTTGATGATATTTATAGATATATAAAGCTTACTTACTGAGATATGAGAGGGACTTAATTATGTTGCTTTTGATTGGTCTGCTCAGAGAGTCGTACAAGCAAAGCTGTGTTATGGATGAGTCAGAAAGGATATACTGCATGATGAGGCACTCACTTTCTAAAGTCATTGCACAGCCAAACATTTCAAATAGTTTAGTTCCCTGGAAAACTGAAGATAATTGGATTATTATAGAATTAAGAAATTTCATGCATTGTTAAAAATCAATAACTACAATCTGGTCTCTCTAATCTGGACTTCTGTAATCGAAATCCCTCGGTAATCCAAACCATTTTCCAAGAACAGACTTTGCTTTTATTATTTCTTAGTATCCCCTAATCCGAAAAATTCTGTAATCCGAATAAATTGCCGTGAACGGAGGTGTTTGGATTAGAGAGACCAGAGTGGATGTAGGTTATACTTTAAAATGTAATATAATATAGTACATAATATTAATATATCTAGGGGAAAACTTATAAGAAAATGATACCAGGATATGACGGACTGGCCGGATGCCTCTATAAATAATCGAAAGTGGCATGAGAGCACAAGACTGAACCTTGTTTAGGTAAGCATTTAGGGAGGCCACGTCCAGGATGGATATGCCATGAAGAAGATTAAGAAGAATCTACAGAAATAGACATGATAAGCATGCTGTAAATCCTATTTGGCAGACTCAGGAATAACACAAGTCTGGCTATAACATGGATTTTTAAAATCCCCATTTTTCTTCCTCTTTATCTTATTGGCAATAATAGGGACCTATCTGAGCCCAATCGCTTATAACAGGGATTCCGAGGGCCATTTAAATATTTTTCCCTTTTTTTCCACACACATTGCTATGCCATTCAACAGTTATCTTAGACACAGCTAATAAAAGTTATATTTTTGTTTTTAAAAAGACAGTGCGTCCCGTGACTGAGGTCGAGGGGTATTGATCTTAATGCTATGATGACTGGTGGTTTCATTCATTTATTGCCCTTCACCCCTGTCGGAGCATAGGCCACGAACAAAAGTTTTCCAACCTGCTCTGTCTTGGGCAGTTCTCTCAATCTCCCTCCAGGTCATTTATATATTGCCTTCAATTTTCCATCCAGGTCATTTATATTGCCTTCAATTTTCCATCCAGGTCATTTATATTGCCTTCACTTCTCCCTCCAGGCCATTTATAGTGCCTTCAATTCTCCCTTCAGGCCATTTATTATTGCCTTCACTTCTCCCTCTGGTCATTTATATTGCCTTCACTTCTCCTCCAGGTCATTTGTATTGCCTTCACTTCTCCCTCCAAGTCATTTATATTGCCTTCAATTCTCCCTCCAAATGTCTCTGCCAAGTTGTCCTTGGCCTTCCTAATTTCCTTTTGCCCTGAGGATTCCAATGTAGAGCCTGTCTCAAAGTTGTGTCTGAATGTTTCTTCAATGTATGGCCAATTCCATTTCCTAATCCTAATTCCTCCTCTCTTGGCTGTGCTGCTTGCTCTGTCCCTAAAGATCCTTGTTTCTGATTTTATCTGGCCATTTTATTTGCAAGAAGGCATCCATTGATGAATGTTTGTGTGGTCTGTCAAAAACGAAACCAATGAGAGAAAGGGTGCAGTGAGTCACAAGGACCGTATCACACAAAAATTTAAGAACAATGAGTAAGAAAAAACCCCACTGAATTGGTCCATGTTTGCTGATTTCCCTTGAATATCTGATTTAACAGGGATTTTGTTCTGGTACCACCGACCCTGTTATATCACGTTTATACGGTACAAGGTTGAATTCTCTCTATCCAACAGCTAGAGAAAAACGAAACCAAAATATGCCACATATACCATTTGAAGTACATTTTTGTTTCTTAGTCAGCCGCATACCAGTTTAAGCCTTCTAAATATAAATTCGAATTTGTTTTGTACTAGATCTAGGCCACGCACTACATGTCCAAAGTATGACTCGTGGTTCAGCTGACATACAATGTGGTCTATCTTGTGAGAATCTGAGAATCTAAATCTAGATCAATATACCATATACAGGTGCCTATAATAATCTTAGCAACTAATTATTACTAACAACTCACACAGAACGGCTGGATTGGATAAGTTTAAATAAGCAAGCAAGAAAGTAGATATGAAGAATGAACTCAAACAGAATTTATTATAATGTTTTAATATTCTATGGAGGAATACGTAGAAATAATATCTAAATGACAAATGTAACAACTAACATCCCAGGTACAAGATTTCTTGGGCAATGTGTGGTCAGAATTAAAATAAAAACATTGAAATAAGATAATTTAGAGACACATCTATTGCTAATGAGGTTCTCACATTAGATGAATATTATTGTTTCACAATCTTTTTCAATGGTGTCGTTTAAAAGATTTAGTGAAATTAAAATAGCGCGTATTTGCCTGATACAGTTATAAGAATAGCATGATGTATATTTTTATACACAATTTATGTCTATGTCAAGTGAGAATTTTCCTTATATTATAGAGAATCAATGAAGTTCTATTCTATTCTTTTAAATATGAAAGTCATACACACACACATATATATCATTTATATATATATATCTAGACATATTTTCAACGATCAGCTATCAACATAGAACAAATTTTACTTTAAAAAAAAACCTAAAAATAAAAGCTCTTTTTCGCTCCCACCTCCAAACAAATTATGAACAAAACCCAACCAATGCCAAATCAAAGGACAATAAATATACAGTCTGGTCTCACTAATCCGGACTTCTGTAATCCGAACCCTTTTCTGGGAACATAGTTTTTCCTTATTATTTCATAGTATTCCCTAATCCAGAAAATTCTGCAATCCAAACAAATTGCCGGGAAAGGAGGTGTTTGGATTAGAGAGAACAGACTGTACACATTAATTTAAAAAAAAATGGAAAAAAAAAGAGGGAAGGTGGATGTATCAGAGACAAGATTTAACTTTTTCCGATTCCACAGAACGACTTTAGAGCTTAAATGGCTGTCTGAAAAAAAAAAAAGAAAATCCCCGTTCCTTGATTTATATCTTACTTTTCTCTTTGGCAATTCTCTGAGATTCATGTTGCTTGACCAAGGATGTCACTTCCTCTTCACCTAGAAGGTGAAAAAAGGGAGAGAAGTCATATTAAAAATAATTCCTTTCTTTTTTTTTTAAACTGATAAACAGAGAGGGATTCTTATTAATGAAGCAATGATGAAAACACTTTTAAAAACATCAAAGATAGATCAGGTAAACTTTATCAGTCCCATTGGGAAATATATGTATGTTCTTTCGTTGCATATGGGTATATACAGTCAGAGATTTCTCTCTTAAGCACATGATGTATATGTATACGTTTATTAATCAATCATATAATGATAATTACATTGAATTGTGTTGTTTACATTCATCCAAACATTCATAACAAATTAGTTACATATTATGTCACACTGATTCGTATCATACAGAGCAGTAAACCACTACAAGATGTAATAAGAAATATTGTACAGTTCAGGTATATAGAAAGTTACATAATTAAACCAAGTTATCACAGTTTCCTTATATAGAAATAATAAATTTTAAAAGCTAAATCTCGAACTAAAACGCTTATCATATAAAACTGTAGGTAAATGTATTATTATAATAAAAATTATCCTTTAGATTTTACAGCCTCACAGCCTAAGGGTATGTGCTGTTTAAAAAGGGGCTATTACCTTTAAAATGTCATTAGTGGCCACTGGGTAGAAAGTTAAAGTATTTGTTAGCAGGATTGTGTTCATCATTTAATATACTATACAATATATGCTCACTTTCTTCCACAATCTACCAGGGTAAATTAAGCACATTATTAACTTTCAAAGCTCGTTATCTAGGTCACCCTTAAGAGAAAGCACCCAATCATCCAATTTTGCTTATCAAGAATGTAATCACTTAAAAAGTAATATTTATGTAACACTTTGCTGTTCAACCCGCCCCAAATTGCCTAGCCGAAAACATTTCCGTTACATTCAACCCGCCCGAACGCGACCCGTGCTAGAGATCACCGTCTGTGTTCAAACCGACCCAACTCGCCCGATGAAACTAGTCGACTTTCTTTTCACATTTTTGAAAGAAGAGAACATTACTAATGTCTAATTATATTCCAGAGGTCAAACTAAGAATAAAGGAATGTATTAGTCTCGCTTTGGACTAGCTAGGGTCTTTTATTGTACTGTACTACAAGGCTCTCTTTGTTCTTGCTGACACACAGTGATCTCGACACACAGCAATCTTTACGATCAAGCAGCGCATCTTTCAATTATCAGTCAACACATTACTTCATTACTTCGCTTTTGTTTTGTTTTTTAAATCTATTTTATTTCACATT
>JASKDV010204551.1:0-10667 GCA_032466395.1 Aegires albopunctatus
CTCTCTCTCTCTCTCTCTCTCTCTCTCTCTCTCTCTCTCTCTCTCTCTCTCTCTCTCTCTCTCTCTCTTTTAAAAAATCACTTACATTATGATATCAATACAATGTCATTGTTTATAAGTTACAATACATCATACATGTAATGCATAATGTAATAGTTGTAACAAGATTGCATTTGATATTTATCTAAAACGTTCCATTACAATGACATGATGGTAAGATATATATTATAACCTTCTCCGGTATCCTTTATAATCGTTTCTTTTCTCCTTTCACCACTATTTAAGTGAGTATTACACAATTTGTCTGTTTGCTAATTCATTAATGTGTATGCATAGTTGACCAAGTACATGTGGCTATATTTAGATTACATTAGATTGTAATCATCGAAAGCCTATTGCTACCGTTTCAGGCGCATGCCCATTTTTGACGCTTAAATATTGATGGAATCAAATTATTGAGCTGGTTAAGATAAAAAAATCTTTTACAATTTCTAAAATTAAATAAAATTTATTATACAATTGAATTTTGAACACACGATTCAAAAAATCAAACTTCCAATGCATCTAGATTGAGATCGATAAATCATCAATGCAGAAAAATAACATATCAATGAAATCATAACACAATACTCACAATACTGTATGTGACAAACGGAGTTTTATGTCTGACTTATAACGAAAAGCTAGACTGTCTCTAAACCTATGTGAACCAGACACTGTTTTTACGCTAGCTTAAAATTAACTGTAACTTTATAGAACTGGTCCATAGTTTTTTGGTGAGGTTTTTTTTTTTTTTTTTTTTTTTATGCCTCCTCGCTTTTCATGGTATCACAAAGGTGGTCAGTCTGGATAGATTTACTCAACTATTTTATGATACAAGCAAAGGAATACTTCAGGCCCATCAGAATAATAATATTGTATGTTGGCAATGTTAAATTTGTTATCAAATAAAGTCAAAAATCTCAATGCATCCATTTTACTTTGCTTCGCTCTGTGTTTGTTTCAATCTCTAGGTGTTTACTGATCTCTTTAAAAACAGGGTAGCCGCAACATTTCTAACATTCAAAATATGGGGTGGCTATTGAAAATAGGTTAAACTAAGGGTTGTTAGGCGATCAGTAAAAGATGCCACCACAAAATCGCTAAAATTCTGTTATTTCCCTAATTGCATCACGTGGGATAACAGTAAAAGAAACAAATTAAAAAGAAGGGCGGCAATTTGTAATATGGAAAGCACGGAGAGAAAAATATATTTTTTTAATTCAGAAGCCAAAATAGGGCCAGCTTGAAGCCATGAAGCCCAAAAGAAGGCCAACAGAGGACTCTCTGACAAGCAACCCTCATAAAAATCGTACTGCCTCTTTGGTATTTCGGGCAGTTCATTGCTCTGTGACAACTATGGGGAGTGGATAGCTCTGACTGAGGGTAAGGCGCTCGCCTACCAAGCCAAAGCTCCCAGGTTCAAACTCGTGCAGGCTTGAATTTGAGTTTGAGATCCGAAGTTTTCGGGTTTCCATCTGCTCCCTTTTCTTTGTTAAGATAAAATGAATGCCAAGTCTCATCGGAGATGGTCTTTAATCTAGGAGGTCCAATGTGTATATACGCATGTAGAAGTACCCTTGGCTGTTTATAAGACTGTCCTGGTATACTATGAGATCACCTAAGAAGTAGAAATGGATACATTCAATAAAACAATAGTAACCATCAGCCTCAACTTTCATCTCCTACCATGCCCCATGGTTTATTCCGTCTTTTCTCATCCCTTATTTCTTTGCAGTTGTTTGGGTTACGGTCATTTCTGATCCTATGTCATTTTGGGCCTGGGCATGGCTGGATGTAAGCCCGATTATCGTCAGATTGATTACCTATATTGATCATGTTGTTGAATGGTTTAATATTATTATGTATTATGATGTATTGTGCTACCATGTTCATATGAATAGTTGTTAGTTACAAATCATGCTGCGTTTATATGAACTTTCTCTAAGTTATTTATTTGGGTTTTAAGACGTGGGTCCCAGACACAGCATCCATGTTCTAAAATTGGTTTAACTAAGGTTTTGAAACATTGCTCTTTAATCTTTTGGGGGCATTTTTGCAGGTATATATCTTTTGAGTTGTGCTAGAGTATTATTTACTTTTTGGCAGACTGATTGGTTCTGGTCTTTCCATCTTCTGATTACCGATAGGCAATGCTACATGCTTTTCATTTAGGACAAATGCTTCTCTTAGTTTACTGATAAGACTACCTACTATTCGCACGATGATTACCATGTTGCGTCAAAGTTAAGAGAAATAAATAAAAAAAAGGTTCCTTATACACTTTCATCGCGGTGATCATTATCTTCGCTTTAGAAAGCGTTAGAAAGCGCCAGATTATGTTAGAAAGCGCCAGATTATGTAAGAAAGCGCCAGATTATGTTAGTATGCTCGAGCGAAGTGCTGTTCATTTTTGTTATAAGTGCTGAGTTCTTTTCTCCGCCCATATGCTGTGAATGATTTTTTTTTTTTTTCAAATTAAAAATTGGCATGCTAAGAATGTTATGGCTTGTTTGGTCATTAAACCCATCCAATATTGTTCGCTTATCCCTAGTGCTTAAAGTTAAATTACATGCCACACTGGGGTATAATTTAGATTAGTCCTGCATATTATCTAGATCCGACAAGATCTTCTTGTGAAACCTCATGCCATATTAGAAGGCAAGGCAAATCCATTACAATATAAAGTTCAGCTATACTGTAGCAATAAGCTTTCGGGTTGCTTTTATTTTTAGTTCATTACGTCATGCATATATAAGATAAGTACAGTGAAGTCTGCTTAATCCAAACTCTGTTAATAATTAAGA
Organism: Aegires albopunctatus; assembly: GCA_032466395.1. Classification (NCBI taxonomy): domain Eukaryota; kingdom Metazoa; phylum Mollusca; class Gastropoda; order Nudibranchia; family Aegiretidae; genus Aegires; species Aegires albopunctatus. Next base: position 2,847 of record JASKDV010204551.1, read on the forward strand.
TTTCCAGATAATTCAAAGTTACCTCAAAGTTTGGGGGCTGGATTTGTTTTTTTTCCTTCTTTGGCTTTTGTTAATTCAAACTATTTCTGGCATGATTTGGATAATTCGAAGTTATAACTTGTATGTTCACGTTATGAATGATTGTTAAAGTGTCTCAACCATCCATCAACTTTACTCCATCCCAAAGCATGGACCTAATCATAGTAATAATAAAGACGGACTTGTTATTTCTATTGATGTATATCTATATCTATATACATGTATATATGTTCCATCGTACAGGAGATCGGTAAAACGCTAAGCCATGCAGCTAAGAGCTCAAAATTCCATCAGCCAGACGGCCTACCATCTAGACCTAGCAATATCGATCAAAGACTAGGTAATACCCACTATTTGAATACGTTACCATATCCCTAGGAATTCAAACCATATGGGTTTCACTGTACATTATTATCGACCAATACTGGAAGAACCAGGATCAATTTATTCAATTGTACAACTACCGCCAGCCAATCACCACTGGACACTGCGGAGAGGTCTCTGAGAGTGAGAACAAAGAATGGTGACAAAGGCTATTTTACTTTAGAGCCTATTGCCACTAAGGATTTTATGAGCATAACAAGTATAAAATAAGTAGGAGTGATTTCTATCCAGTAAATATTTGGACATAAGTCATAAGAATGATGAAAAACAAACATTATGATTTGTTAGAAAAATATTACTTTTTATTGTTTCATTTTAATACAAAGTATAAAGTATAACAAAAAGCCTTGTTGTTTATTGAATGTTACATTTTTTAGTTCTTTGCCCATAACTTTACGTAATATTTGCATTTGTACTGGGTAATCGATAGCAATACAGTTGAACCCGGTTATGCTAAAATCCCGGTTAAACCAACACTGTTTCAAAGAATGGAATTTTTTCTATATAAATAGACCGGTACATCTGAACGTAAGCCCGCTTGTTCTGAAATATTTTTTGGCTGGTTGAAAACAGAAATCACAAAAATTCTTGGTCAAAAGTCAAAACGGACACCAGCCACGAAGAAAATGATACAAAAAACAAATGCTGAAAGAAGATGCAATAAAAAGAGCATTGTAACACAGTGAATGGCAGTCTCAAGTCCTCATACAAAATGGCTGATGCAGTGTTTCCTTTCTATTGACGTGAATTATACCCAAAACACTATCATAGCATACTAAAATACCTCTTCTCAGCTATTTGCATCATTATGCGTTATACTGAATTCACGGTTAATCTGAAAATTGTAGACATTTCATTGAGTTTCAGGATAAGCGGGTTCCACTGTACCAGTGTTATTAATCAACAGAATTAATTCACAAACGTAGAAGAAGAAGTGAAAAAGAATATCAAAGTAAGGCAATAGAGATGTTGATATGAGTGTATTTATATGCAAATTTAAAGATTGTGATAAATTATTAATTAAATTTTTTAAAATTATCATATTAAATAATAATTCATTATGGCCATTTTAATAATAAATCTAATACAAAAGTGTGAATAATAAAAAATAAAATAAGATAAAGGTTAAAGTAGAATCAATATTTATAAAATAAATATATCAATTAATCAAATTCTCTTTATATCTCACGGGGAATTTTTTCTTTTTGGATTTATTCCAAAGAAAAACGTGGAATATTCCATTGTAATTCTCTTCTCCTTTTGATAAAAATGAGGTCCTGTTGTTACAGAAAACAATGAGCTTCATCATATTTTGTAGGTCTATACATGTACATGAGTCTAGAACCTTGAGACCTATTTTCAACTTTGTTCGCAAAAGGCAATTTTGTGACCATATATCATAACATGCAGGATTATCAAATTGAGCGCATGCATTCCTTTCATAATATAATGCCATATATTGACAGAAGACCGGATTTGGTGATTAGTTCTGATATTTAATCGATCTTTATGCCCATATAAATGCATACGGTACATTGATGAATTTTTTTTTTTTCTTTAAAAAATCTTCACTATTCTAGGAAAAAATCATTACACTTAATACATGTAACATGAATTTGGATTACGACATCATTCGATTGTAGTATTGAGCACTGAGCATACATCCAATATTTCGTTATCAATACCTTGTGTAACTTGGTCAATCCTATCTCAAAGAATATGATTAAAAAATAACATATTGTATGACTAGGGAGAAATGAAATTCAAATTCAAGAAGTGAACGTTTTTGATTTGTTTCATTGGTTGGATGGTTATCAAACCCAGTCTACCATGATCAGTTATCTCAAGAATTTACATGTTATGTCACTTTGGGATACATTTCAATGTAGCCCTGAACATGTGACATCTGACATCTGCTGGGCACAAAAAGTTTCATACATTTTGTGTGTGTGCGAGTGTGTGTGGGATATATATATATGGTATCGAAATGAGAATCTTCCTAAAACTGATTGAAATAGTGACATGAGGGGAAAAAAAGAACAAAGGAATGAAATAAAGCAAACCTTGATAAAATACAAATAATCCTAGTGATAATGTGATATGAGCTAGATGTTACAAACTACATGTATTAACTAACCTCATTAACTAAACAATAAACCTATTGATAAATGTCACTTTCAAGTATATAAGTATAATGCTGCTTTAGATGCACGACTATCTTAAAATGAGAAAAGTCATCTTTAATTTGAGCAAACTTGAAAATAAACATAGTGCAGTCTGGTCTCTCTAATCCGAAAACCTCCATTCCCAGCAATTTGTTCAGATTACTGAATTTTGCGGATTAGGGAATACTAAGAAATAATAAGAACAAAATCCGTTCTCAGAAAATGGTTTGGATTATAGAATCAAGACCAGACTGTGTATAGCACACCCCTAAATGATGCTGATAAAGATGTTTGTGATGGTGATAAAAATATCAAAAAATCAACAGCATTTTAAAACCAGATCTGAATAAAATAAATAAGATCAGCGTTAATAGCAATTTTTTAAAAAGAATAAATGTATATTAAATAAATATATGCGTAATATACATAAAAAATAAAAATTATCAATATAATACCAATTATAGCAATTGTTGATGTTGCCTTGAAATTACCCATTTCAACTACCTTGATAATAGGATTTTCCAAGCCTGCCTTACAAAAAGCCAAAGGTTCTTATACATAGATGGGATCTCCTAAATTATAGTCCCGTCTCCGATAGGACTTGGCACTCCTTTTATCCTAGCAACTTTATGATAAAGTGCAGAAGGAAACCAGAAAAGAAAAAAAATCACCTTTGGCATGGCAGGTAAGCGGCTTTCCCACCGAGTCATCCGCTGCCAGAAATGATAGAGATACGGTAGTTGTGATATCACAGTAGCGATCATGATAAGAGGATGACAATAACAATAACCAGGATGATGAAATTGCTTATGATATAGATGTATCAGTGATGATGGTGATGATATTGACAATGATGATAATGATGCACAAAGTTAATAATTATATTGAATGATTGATGATGTCAGTGACTATAAATAGAGAGCGGGAGAAGATCACTTTGGACTAATAAATAGAATGATTATGGCATGTCTACATATATCCTAGAATGGACCATATCCTTCTTGTAAGGTACGAGCCAAAAAGTAATAGTAGAAGGTGCAGAGTCAGATCCAAATCCCATACTTTCAGGGGTTCCGCAGGGAACAGTACTCGGATCACTCTATTTCCTTATATACATAAATGAAATAAACTGTAATCTCTGTCCAGGAACTTAACTTAGTAAAGACTATAAAATCCTACAAGAAGGCTTAAAAATACACTACAAAAATGGGAAAGCAAATGGAAGATGGAATTCCATCCGGGAAAGTGCCCAGTACTATAATTTTGTAAAAAACAAAACAAAGTTGAATGTGACTACTAAATACATAATCAAAGCCTGACAAAAAGTGCAAAATGCTTAGGAGTTACGATAGATAATGAACTAAGATGGAAAGACCAAAACAAATCAGTCTGCCAAAAAGCAAATAATACTCTAGCATTCCTTAAAAGAAATATACCTACAAAATGCCCTAAAAAGATAAACGAACAATATTTCAAAACCTTAGTTAAACCTATTTTAGAATATGGATGCTGTGTCTTGGACACACATCTTAAAACCCAAATAGATAGCTTGGAGAAAGTACATAAAAACGCAGCATGATTTGTAACTAATAACTATTCATGTGAACATGATAGCACAATACATAACATGAAACTGTTTGACTGGATACCCTTAGAAGAACAAAAAGCTAAAACTAAAGTAGTCATATTCTTTAAAGCAATTAAAGATCAAATAGATATCCCTAGAATGAACTAAATAAAGGTAATAGAAGAACTAGGAACTCAGATAGTCAGTCATTTAACATCCCTGTCTCTAAAAATGATTGCCATATATATACATTCTTTTTTCCCAAGCACTTCAAGATTGTGGAATAAATTGAATCCAGATATTAGAAGTAGCAAAAATGTTGATTCTCTTACACAAAGGCTGCAATATGAAAAACTGATATCTTCATACAATTAGTTGGCTAAATATTTCAAATCTAATACTTCAAATAAAGGTGTAGGTTGTTGTTTTTTATTTGGGGGGTTTCATATTGACAGTAATATTCAACTTAGTTGAGTTTCTCCAGTATATTTGAAGAAGAAGATTGAAATGATATAAGTATAAAAGGCTTATTAATTGACTGTCAGAAAAGATGCTTATAAAAAATCCCGACTAAACCTACCAACCACATTAGCATCTATTCATTACCTCATAGCTGAAAAGCTCGGTAAAATTACACTACAAGGGCCATTTAGTAAATACCATTTCACCCCTTTACATAAAGTGTGATTAAGTCTTAACTCTGATTTTTCAAAGCCAATTTTTCCGGCTCAATGCAACTGTGCGGTTGGACACCAAGCCAATTTTTCCATCTCAGTGCAACTAACTGGACACCAAGCCAATTTTTCCATCTCAGTGCAACTAACTGGACACCAAGCCAATTTTTCCGGATCAGCGCAACTGTACTGTTGGACACCAAGCCAATTTTTCCGGATCAGCGCAACTGTGCGGTTGGATACCAAGCCAATATTTCCGGCTCAGTGCAATTTTTTTCGACTCGGGACATTATCGTCCTAGTTCACAAATTGCTCAATGGCCCCTTTCAGTGTGTGAAAAGTTTATGCAATAGATACCTAGGTAATCGTAGGAAAATAAATTGGGTAACAAGAAGGAATAACGTTCAGAACAATTATTTGAACTTTGAGAGATTTATAAATGGTGAAAGTTGGACAGAAAGAAAAGTCTAAAAATGTTTGGGTCTAGACTTATAAAGCGCTTTACACCGAAGTCTCAAACCGCTGTAGAGAGATATAATATTATATCACGCATTCAATGACTTGAAGCAACAAACACACACATGAACATACACAGGAGAGGGGGGTGGGGGGGCGCAATCAACATAGGTAATCAAAGTAGTCAAAGATATAAAACAGCTTAACAACACATTTGTATCATTTGATACGTTTCACGTGCCCACAAAGACTTGTTCGATAATATATTATTTCTCTCCTTACAACAATTCTAGTATTTGCTACGGTAAAAGTACAGGGTCACAGCACTTATTTTAAAAATTCTATAATTAGTATAGTTTAAGAAAAGAGGTCTTTGGTAGCTATTTAATATGAATTAATCCCAATCTGTGAATTAGTAGAGACCTTATCAAAAAGGTTGGTATCACAAGCGTAAACGTAACATTATTTCTAAAAAAGTTATTTTTAACTGAAAAATGTAAATCTATTCATTACCTCAATAACTGAAAAGCATTGCAAAATTACACTACAAGGGCCATTTAGTAAATACCATTCACCCCTTTAGAAGAGCTTAATATAAACAGTTGAGAAAATTGGCAAACAAAATCAATTACTAGATAGCTGTTGTTGTATTGAGTTTTACCCATGTCCACTACTTTGGTGATATCACGGTTTTCCTAGACTGCCTTGTAAACAGCCAAGGGTTCTTTTACATGCATTTATCATACACATGGGACCTCCAATATTATAGTCCGTCTCCGATAGGACTTGGATAGGACTCATTATCCTAGCAACAAGGATAGGGGGGCAGAAGGAAACCCGACATAAATTTGGATTTCTAATTCAAGCCTGCACAGGTTTGAACCAGGGGCCTTTGGCGTGGTAGTCGAGCGCCCTAAAAACTGAGCTATCTGCTCCCCCATTAATAGATAGTGATATTCAATTCATCCATGAGGTTGAATTGAATAAGAAAGACATCCAAAGAATGCTTTGGTTTGCATCTAAAGTAAACTTAAAAATTCTTTCCACTTTCATTCAATTTTATTTTTTAAAATCGCTCCTAGCACAGAAACATAAATGGCAAAGAAATCTCATACTTATCTGCATTTCTTATTAGACAACGATCAAAAACAGAAAACCAAATGCGATACCTAGGTGCAACACATTGACAAGTGACAACTTGCAAAATGGCACTTGTTGAATTGTTGTACCCAGGTATCGATAATAGGGAACAATGAATTGCATAACTGTATGCTCAGCTTGATAACAAAGTAAAAGAAACTAAGGAAGTAATTCCAATAGTTCATGAAAGCACTTGATTGCATTATTCAAACGACGGGCATCATAAAGCCTTGGTTGTGACGTTTCTCTTAACCAGTCAATTCATAAAATTATCATATCATTATTAACTTCCAAAGTAAGTCTCTATTATAAAAACTGGAAAGAAAAAAAAGACAAGTAAGAAACAAACATAAGCAAAATATAGCATAAAATACATCATACATTTTTTGCAAACATACCCATAATTTGATACAAACGAAAGGATAAATAATCATTGCACAATAATGAGTCATAAATCTGTCACCAGACAAACTAAGAGATCTAAAAAAAGGATGCAATTCAAAACAAATTCAACAATGTCACAGAAACTTATTAGCTCAAAAAGTATTCTAGTCACATAAAATTCAACGTATTGTTGTGACAGCAAAACATCCTTGATCAAATTGCATAGAACATCAACACTTTAGACATCACATACTCTATATACGAATCATGAAAAGGTTATCGATCTAGATACTTATCGTTTTTGAGATCAACTTTGAAACCTCCGGTAAATTATGCAATTAATGGCTTTGGTAGATTCTTGGCAACTTAGGTGTAATTACTTAGTGGCATTGAATATCGTACATAATAAATCATTACTATTAAATATAATAAAATATTTCATGCATTAACATTAACGAGTATAAGAAAATGGAAGTGGCAGAAATAAGAATGCTGCGATGGTCTCATGAGTGGACAAGAAAAAATAAAGTTAAGAGTGAACGGATCAGTATAAGCTAAGAGAAGTCAATAAAAGCAAGAGAGAACAGATTGCGATGGTATGGGCACCTCAAAAGATGAGATGAACAGTATGTGGGTAAGAGGGTACTGGAAATGGTGATGGATGGAAAAAGCGGGAGAGGACACCCCAAAAGAAGATGCATAGAGAGGGTCAAGAGTGATGTAAAAGAATTAGGCCTGGAGGAAGGTGATGCAGTGGACTGGAAAGCATGGAGATGTGGCGTTCAATATGGCAACCCTGCAGATTGTGGAAGAATTTTTAAAAAAAACATTAACGAATATAAAAAGTTAACATATTAGAGAAGGTTGGACATAATAAGAGAAGACAATGTGTGAGAGAGAGAGAGGGAGAGAGAGACAGAGACAGATAGAGAGACAGAGAGAGAGAGAGTGTGAGAGAGAGAGAGAGAGAGAGAGAGAGAGAGAGAGAGAGAGAGAGAGAGAGAGAGAGAGA
>JASKDV010204562.1:0-10666 GCA_032466395.1 Aegires albopunctatus
GAGAGAGAGAGAGAGAGAGAGAGAGAGAGAGAGAGAGAGAGAGATCTATATAAAAAAAAATATTCCATTACAACGATTTTGCACTGATTTATGTGAATTTTGTCTAGGCTATTTAGTACCTGTTCGAAGTTTTTGGTCATTTTTTTTTTTTTTTTTTTTCCCCGTGATGTAGGCTTAGTGCAGGGAAGTCAGCACTTCCGCTTCAGCACAAATTACGTACGGTAGCCCATGTCCACAGCGTCTTCACAACTCATATGTAACTTTTCTGCGCGCCAGATCTAGAGAAATGGCGTTAACAAGGAAGAAGATTTTTTATGGTGGTGGTTGAGGAGGAAGAATTCTTCTGAAACCAATTGAGACATGTGCCTCTCCAGCAATAGACACAGTGAAAGCAATCTGTGTAATGCACAATTATCTCCTTGCCAAAGAACCGAAACGGATCCAAGTGGCACCAGACTCGGACGAGGACAGCAGGCCTACTGCTGGAGATGCTAGCTCTCGTTTCACAGCAAGCAGAAATTCTTCTACCCAACAATTCGACAGACATTGTGCGACTACTTTTAATTCTCCAGAAGGCAGTCTATCGTGGCAACTCGAAGCTTGCATGAACTAGACATAGATCAAGAGCCGTATCTTGAAACTTTCTTTTATCGTCAATCCCTTCTTATCATCACCATCATGATCATCTTCTTCTTCGTCATCATCATCATCGTCGTCGTCATCGTCATCATCATCATCCACATGTGTAGGCCTACTGCCCAGTCTAGTTGTCTTTGATGCCCCTTTTTTTCCCTCGCCATGTCAGACTTGACACCACCAGCATCAGCATCCCTAGTACCAGTAGTAATAAAACAGCAGTAACAAGTTGTCACATTTGACAACATTTTTAATTTTGGTGTTCACTTCACTTGCGATTTCTTCCCACAGTGCGTTGACGACATCTCTATTACTGTAGCGCCGATCCGTTTTATCATACAGAGCAGGCCTTGTTCTGATGCACTCTATCAATTCTTCTTCCATTTCTCCAGTAACAAAATGGAGATACCGGCCTAGAACAATAGACCAAATAGACCTACACACTACACACCTAGTCTAGAGCTAGGAGGGACAGCCTGCACAGTGCATGCTCTGTTGGGCGATGACGAAATCAGTGTCGGTGAAGCCACGCACTCACGGAAAATGTTTGACATGCTAGACGTCATACGTTTTTCACGTAAGCGTGAGGTAGCGTGTCGTACGCTGTGGACCCACGTAATATAGAAATAAAAGGTTGAACGCTTCCATGCGTACTTTGTGAGTACGTAAGCGTACGAAAGCGCAGTAGGTGGACCTGTGCTCTTAGTCTAGCTCCATCAGTGAAAACAAATCTTCGAATCTTCGCTATTCGCGATTAAATCCTTCGATCTCTCAGTCTCATTCTCTCTGGCCTTGGCTTTGCTGGTGTGTACATAGTACATGTATTTTGAATGTTAAAAGACTGCCCTCTCTAGCAGCACCAAATCACACTGCCATCAAAGTCAAAGTGATAATAATATAACCGTATTCATTATTTGTTGCTGGTGGTAATGGCACACCTAATGCTAAACGCTTGGTATTGTATAGCTTATAACATTATCAAAGGCGTATTCTCCTAAGACTGAGAATCCATAATATAATATTATATGATTGTCTGGATATCGACAGATGGCCAACTCTACGTAATAATAGCCGTTGACTGACTGTCAGCGAGAACATTGATGCAGCTTGAAATGGCCGAAGCACAAAGATTTCATACCGGTACATGTACAAGGATTTTCCCAAAAGAGTGTACTTTTTTTCGCTTTTGATGTCACCCCTACACTTTCTGAAAGTGGATGCTGTAAAGCAGAGTTTGTTCGATCAGGTAATCTTAGCTATTCGCTTCATTGTTTATACAGAAAGAGAAAGCGTTATCGATGTACACACATGTAGATATCCTGAAATTATTGTAGATTTTACATGAACAGCTTAGAAATTACTGTTAAGTGGGTAACATTTTTCTTTGTGTTTGGGTTACCAAGAGTTGTTGCCCATTACTGACGATCATAGATGTATCATTGATCGTTTCTAATGCTACCCATGATAGAACATCTATGTCAGACTAGTGTCACCGTTATTATTAGTACTATTAGTACTGATTGAAAGGGATTGGTAGACTTCATTGATTTCTTTCTCTTCTATTAAGGGGCTCGGTGACATTGGCTGGAATAATACTTTCCCTTCATGAGCAAGGCGATTAGGTGCCATCGCAGAGGTCGCAGGTTCCATTCCCTTCTGCATTCAACATTTTCTTAGTTTCTCTCCTTCTTATTTACATTTATCTTGTCTATGTCTCTAGGGGTTATTTCATTCATTGATTGACTTAAGTTGTTTATTATCAGCATCGACTAATTAATACCACAAAGTTACATTTTGGCATATATTATTATTATTATTTCAATCATCACAGAACATCACTAGCCAAGCGGTGTATAAAGACATAGTTTAAACAATAGAAATATTTGGACACAATTTTGTCGATAGCCATGAGTCATTGGCATTGTATCCCCACCAGGCGATTTTATTACTCCTTGCATTAGGGCATGAGTTTACTTATCCTCTTTCTCTTCCAAGCGTCCATGAGAGCTGGACATAGCTAGGCTCCAGAACTAGAATATGAAATGTTAACTCTTAAGTTATTGGCTTGAAGGCCAAAAGTTTATCTTCATCAGGAAGATGATTTAAAGTTGATCTATTGTCTTCCTTATCTTATATGTGGTAAATGATTATTCCCCATTTATCTAGTGAGTAGTTCTTCAGATAGATGCCTTTAATATTTGAGTTGGTAGTTATTCATTTTCAGGTCGCCATGGCCATGACAGTGTCCCTTGGTAAGACATGCTGTCCCCTGTACCTCACTCAACTCAGATGTGAATGAGTAGGCTATCCGGTTATTGAGACAATGTTGTCTTTCTCCAAAATAGAATAAGAAATGAGGACTTTCTAACAAGGACAAAAGCAAATACATGTAGAGGAGAAAATTTGGCTTAGAATGAGGCAATGGATCAGACATAATATACATGTACTTGTGGATACCAAGTATTAACATCAACAGACAGTATGTCCTATGTGTTTTATATTGATGTTGGCCAGGGAAAGTGAAAAGTCATTATAAAGAGATGAGAGGCCCCACCAATAGTCACAAGATAAGCGGAACTTTAAATTGTAACTTTTACCAGCAAAATAAAAATGAAAGAAAAGCAATCCATCTAAGTGTAATATTATGAATTAAAGTTGATCTTTATTTGTTTAGATGTATATATAGCAACAATAAATGTTTTATAAAACCAAATACAAAAAAAAAAAAAAATTAAAAATAATAAAATCCAAAGGAGATTCAACAAAGAGTTTGCCTTTGGCAATTCATTTATCAACACTATCTTATGAAATAGAGTACATGAATGGAATAATGAAATAATAATACACACTCAGCTTTGAATCATTACACATTCATGATATTAATGATAAGGACTAAGGTGATTGTACAGTAATATGGAATATACAACATACTTGTATCTTGAAAAAGAGAAACATACATAATGATATGTTGTATAATAGGACATTCATCTGTAAGTCTATGTGGAATGCTGATGTTGAAACAAAGAAATTGATGTTTGATGATATTCTTTGTTTAGTTTTGTAGCCAAAATCAGTGAAATATGTAATGTAGCTTTTCATTCAATAGTCCGGTAAAATAATTGATATGCTTTGGTTTGTAACATGGGGCAATCAAATGTGTACTGTATTGTTTAAACAGTCTGGTATAATGATTTGCTTCGTTTTATGATACAGGGCAATCAAATGTGGAATTTATCATTTAAAGTTTGGTATAGTGATTTGCTTTGTTATATGATATAGAGCAATCAAATGTGGAATTTATCATTGAAACAAGTCTGGTATAATGATTTTTAATTTGCTTTGTTATATGATACAAGGCAATCAAATGTGGAATGTATTATTGAAACAGTCTGGTATAATGATTTGCTTTGTTTTATGATACAGGGCAATCAAATGTCGAATGTATTATTGAAACAGTCTGGTAAAATGATTTGCTTTGTTTTATGATACAGGGCAATCAAATGTGGAATGTATTATTTGCTAATTGTTTTTTTGCGTTTAAGGGCTCTATCATTATCTAGGATCATCTCAGCGCCCTTGGAAAAAGTAAGATGAAAAAAAAACAAAAGTAGAAGAAATAGGTTTTAGACTGACTGAATGAGGGAATGAGGTGTTCCATTGGCCCTGACGCAATAAAGCGTCACTTGGCAGGCACGATAAAGACTACTCGCGGATCAGTGTCTGGTTCATGAACTACAGCTATAGATAAGGATTCCTTACCCACCCATGTGCGTATTGTCTGAATTGACTTTGTTACTATTGTCTGTTGTGATACTAAGTTCATCGGATGGGTTAGAAAACCCATTAGAACTTATTAGAAGACCAATTTGCGATTACCGGTACCATATGTTGGAATGTTGAGTGAGAGTGTTTGGATAATGGAGGCAAAATATCTATATATCGTTATTCTTTGTTCTCAAATTAGATGTTCAGATTAAGAATAAAAAATTTCCAGATTAAAGAGTACAAATAAATAAGAACAATTCTGTTACCGGCTCATGGTTCGGATTATGGAGAATTCCAGATTATAGAAGTCTGGATTAGGGAGACATGACTGCATAATATGTATATATAGTAACAAAGGTAACTAAATGGAGAGATGATTTACAGATTTTTTTTAAATCTCAAAAAAAAACAAAAAACCTAATAATGATAGCCATCAAGCCCCAAAACATGCACTGCAAAGACTACCCAGGATTTTCTAACAACCTTTGTGTTCAAAAGTACTCTGTCCTTGTAGATAGCAAGTGACCCCAATGGTATTTTAAGAAGCTATGCACACAAATGGAGGATGGCCACCAGCTATATGCCTCCCTCCCTCTCTTCTAAGGGGACAAAAGAGGATGACAGACAGAAGACAGTACAGGCGAGAGAAGAAGCTCCCACTCAATCCTTAGTTGCCTCTTATGACATGCAAGAGGAGACCGGCAGTGAACCTATTCTTTCCTCTAAGTTAAGGACCCAGGAACCCACACTTTAAATGGTCTGGTACACATATGCTTTGTTTTATAATATAGGGCAATCAAATGTGGAATGTATTATTTAAACAGTCTGATATTATGATATGGCTGGTTCAAAACATTTATAAAAAGACAAAAGTTAAGATTATTTGGCAATGTAAAGAGGCATGAAGTTTGAATAAAATAATCATGGAGGTCACTGTCACAGGGCAAAGACGGGAGAGAACGACCAAAGCAACAGGGAAAGAAAGACACGCTATCGACAGCAATCATAGACACAAGAAGCCTGGTGTAGGACAGAGACGTTTCCCACATCCTCAAGGATAATCTTGGTTGATGATGATGATTATGTTATGCTTTGATTTATAACTCAGAACAATTTAATGCGTAATGTATCATTTACATAGTCTGATATAATGATATGCATTGTTTTGTAACAAAAAGTATTTGTAAGACACTAGAATCTAAGCAATATGAAATCTTCAGAGATAAACGTTGCTTTGGCTTTATAACATGATATTCATAAATGGATTGTATCTTTAAGTAGGTAGATAAAATAACATAATATGAATATATGACTTGCATCATATCATAAGCAATAAAGATACTGTTCTATGGTTAGCATTCCCATAGGCAAAGATCAATAATGCAAATCCAACATAGTTTGCTTCAGAATGCAATCCCATTTCAGATTGTCATATTTTGCTTAGCATGTGAGCAAGACTGGTGTTCCTCTTTATGATTCACAATTTTGAAACTATATTATTATGGTAAAACCAGTCTATGATATATACATATATATGACTATATTAATGTTCATCAAGTGGGCTGAAATGAAATTTGTAATTTTAGTTAATATGGTCTTCATGATTCAGCATAACAATTAAAGGTTGATTTTCCAAAACTCTGAAGTTATGAGGACTTTTACAGCCCTGTCTTCCTCTAACATCGTTAATACAAAATTATGATGGGATGGTGGAAAATGGTACTGTACACTTTTGAAGTCTCAAAACCCTTCCAATTATGTGTACCAGTATGTTGTAGTTGTAACAAATGTCTAATGATTACTCTATCCTTCCAGAAATATTACTATTTTCCACAACTTTTCTTTGAATTTTACTTTTCCTAGAGATGTACTTGCTAATGGTGACAATTCGCACAGATTACTGAACCAATGACCAGTGAGAAAACAACATTTTGTGTCTGTGAACAAGGGATGAAAATTCTTGTGTCCTAGAAAATGCTTTTAGAAATGTAGAATAATGAGCAAAGAGGAGTTGATGACCAAATAGCTCATGCCCAGAGAGCAGCTGAATTGGAAAATGTACGTAGCATAAGGCATTCATATTGACATCAGATTATTCAAGCGGGTATCCGTATATATCATACAAAAGAAAAAATAGTGTGTCAAAATCAATCACCATTTCTAGAATCATAGAAAAGAAATTAAATCTCTATATAAGTTTATATCATTATGGATCATCAAAGATGAAAATATTTGTTTCCTTTCAAATGTACTAGGCGGTAACAGAATCATTCTTGATTTTCAACATCAATAAAATATTTGATATCACATGGGAGATCATTCAAAATGCCATCTTCTTATGCTACTTAAGGAATATAGGTTGTAGCCCTTGGTTTGGAATGTCTCAAGTAAATTTTGTTACGGTTCTAATGATATCTTCATATTATCTAATCTATGCAAAGTGAGAACAAATCTGCACCTAAATTGGTTGTCTTTCTCATTTCCTAAATATTATCAAATATATATAAATATATATATATATATAAATGAAAATTTATCTTAATTAAGTTCTTTATAAGTAATCTTTACATATAGTTCAAATTAAATAGAAGCACGTTCACCAGATTTATATTTTGAATTGGATAACAGACAAATAGGCAGAGTCAGAGAGAGAGATAATTTTTCTGCGAAAGAAAAAAGATTTAAATGAATAAAATTGTTGTATACTTTATCCATGATAGCCTAATTTTTCCACTGACACTCAGTCACTGGACTATGTTAGTGCAATGAGTGAAAGTAAGTGAAGTGTGGGAATACCACGACAGATAGAGTAGGCAATAAATTTATTACTCTCAAACGTTTTTTACCCAACAAAAAAATTACCTCTTTCTATCCGCATGGTTACGGCCTTACAGTGCTCATAATGATCTATAAATAAATTGCTTCTCCAAACAAATTGGCCAAAATCTTGATCTACGTGTAGCGTGCAAGAGAAAGATAATATCGGTAATACACAATTATAAGATCTGGATTATTTATTCATGCAATTCTCTTTTCAGTAATAGTATAATACTAATATCAATAGTATAAACATTTTTATTTCAAAACATGAAAAGAGTTGTTTTACTGTATTTTCCACAGAGAGTTGAGAAATAAAATTGAATGAGATGCAGTGTAAAAGATGTAAAATGTATCTCATTCCATAGCAAACTAACAACATCCAATACAAGAATGACATGATATGATATCAATAATAATTAAATACAAGCATGAAGGGAATGAAGTAGACTAATGGTTTATAACATCCATACATCAATACTGTGACAATATAATAATATGGTGGGAAGATAATCAGCTGCCTAACATTATACAGATTCTTTACATTGGTTCATTGTATTTATCTTACAAGGATCGTTTTTATGGAATGATACTTTACACCAAAACAACATACTGCCAACAACTCACACCCCGAAACTATTTTTAAAAAGATAAGATAAAGATGGGTTTATAGTCTATATCTCCACTCAATACCTACAGGACCTCATGGTAGCATCATGCCAGTTTGACATCATGTGCTAATTTCAAAAAAGTTGTTGACAGCTGGTTTGTTTTCTTCTCTAAACCATATGAAAATCACACTCATATAAAACCCATATCAATATAAAAAGGTATAAAAGATATAAAAATAGATATAGTCATAATATCTTAGCCTGTCTTTTCACTCCTAACTTCATTACTTCTATCATTAATTTTAAAATAAAAAGAAAGTAAAAGTAAACCATGTATATAAATAAAATACAGAAAAGCAATTTATCAAACAAACAGAATTATGATAATCAATAATCACTGTACAATTTTGCAAAAATATTTTACATTTCAAACTCAAATTAAAATGCAAGTATGCTTAAATCCATGATTAATTAGCAAAATATCCATATTCCTTTAAAACAGACAAACAATAATATACACTCTGCTTCTTCTTTTAATTCCATGAAATGTTAAAATCATTCCTTCTTCCATTGCAAAAATGATAAAAGAGAAAATATTATTGAAAATATTATTGTTACTACTACTACTAGCAAAGACCAAGCAAATGAAGAACAATGAGGGTTATAAAATGTCCATCTCAATGTAAGATTTTTTTAATGACCCTATAATGACAGAATGACATAGAGATTATTCTAACATGAATCACATGAAAGAAAAAATTCTTTCTTTAAAAGGACTGAAATTATACTATAAAAAAGACTCCCTCAAATAAAAAATATAAAACCAGTGATGGGGCAGTATCGGACAGAGGCATCCAGGTACCACAAATGTAACTGTATCACTGAAAATGCTGCACTGCACTGCTATTTCATAATAGCAATAAACTTTTCTCACAACTCTCATGGATGAAATCCCCTAAAAGTAGTTACCTGCTCTTATCACGGGATTCTCTCAAAGTAAATGTCTATATATAAGTAAAATTTTTAGATTATTACGTTTTCACATAACAAATTTCTCCTCCGCATGCATGAAGGTGGCCCATATATAAAGCACCATGCAAATCCAAGAAAGGCTACCAGCTGTAACAGTCAGTCCAAATGAATAGCCCTTCCTGATTCTGTCTTGGAACATTATTAGGTCTCGGTCAATCTCCACCTTTTCTGCATACAAAATACATCCAATCAATGTGAACAACCCTGGAAAACAAAATACAGGTCAAATGATATGATAAAAGTCTTTAATTTTGCATCTATGCCACATTAGTGCTTAAGAGGTAGCATGAAGTATGTACAGATTCATGTAAATATGATAAATTCAATATGTCAAATTAAAATGATCATATGATTACAACTAAAGTTTACACTGATAAGAATCAAAAGCAGCAATAATGTTGATATTTTCACATAAGGGCCATAATATATATATATATCTATATCTATAAAAGACGACAGGGTACACACATGTCATCGATCTCCTCCCAAACCAATGAATGGGCAGCTTTGGAATTTTCACATTGAACCGTGATTATATCTCCCAAATCTGGTCGGATAAATTCTTAATAAAAATTATGATGTAAAAAATTACATCTTTGAAGACTGCTTCTGGCCGTTTTACGACAGGTCACATGTTCCGATTTACGGCAGTTCATAATTCCTCTTGAATTTGAATACACCGACTAGATCTACTGAGCCTTCTGAATTAGAAATCAGATCTAAATTAGAGAAAAACACAGTGGGGATACTTTGACTACATCTAGATATATTGATCTCTTGGTCTAGATCATAGACAATATACAATGTCTATGGGGTTTTTTTATATTGACTACCTTTTTTTTTTTCTTCTTCTTCTTCTTCTATTGTGATAAGCTTTTTCTTCTACTTTAAATTTTTCTTTTCTTTCAATTGATTAATTCATTCTTTATTTAGTGTGGGTGGGTGTGTGCGTGCTTTGCGTGTGTGTGTGTGTGTGGCTTCCCTGTCGACCCAGCAGTGAATGGGTAGCTAGATCTATTTAGATTCGGCGAAAGTAGAGTCGGCATTGAAAGCAATAATATAGCAAAACTACCACTGATCCGTATGCCTTAAAAAAAGATCTAACCTTCCGCTCAATAATTTCTCTTATTCTAGATCTAGATTTAAATCAAGCATTAAGCTTTAGTGGAGCGGACAGCAATGTCTTTTTCTTAACTAATGCATCCAAATACTCTTTTTCCACGAGCGAAGCCGGGTACCCAGCTTGTATTATTATAAAAGCATAGCCAAAAACTAAATGTATGTACATGTAGATCTAGCATACTGATACTTTATTATTAATAACAAACAAACAAGCAAACAAAAAAACATGAAACAAAATAGATCTAGGCCTAAACAAAAATAAACATTAAACAATAATAACAACCAATTAGAATAATAGATCTAGCTGTCTTTTAAAACAAACAAAAATTGCTGGTTACTTCATTCTGTTTTTATCACCAAGCTTGTAAAGTTAAAGAGACTTGCATTTGACATGATGTAATTTAATGGTGCCAGTGGTAATTTGATATGGAAGAGGCAAAATGGATGACATTATTCTTATTATAACATGTACCGGTACCCTACTCAAATTGGGGTTCTCATTCAACTAGACTAAGGCTAAGCGCGCACAGCAACAAAAATGTTCCACGACCGGTGCAAGTGAATGTTTTAACCCGGACATGGGAAGCGTGCGAAATTATACCCCGGGCACTGTGTGTGAAAGTGAAACTGATTTTCGCCTGCCCGTGAATCAGATTTCAGTAGATCTGCATGTGCGTTCTTTC
>JASKDV010204584.1:0-19884 GCA_032466395.1 Aegires albopunctatus
CAAAACCTCCTTCCTCCTCTGAGGGGACAAAACAGCCTGATAGACAGAAGATAGAGGACAGATGGGAGAAGAAGCTCTTACGACCCGCACATGGAGAAGCGTTGGCCCTATTCTTTACCTCCGGGAACCAGACTCTTTCAAATACATCTTTAGTAGATTATTAAACATGTTGTTCTGGCCTGCATTTACGCTTCCTCAATCAGAAAGAAACATTGGAGGATATTTTACAATGCTGTAATACCTGAACGGGATATTTTCCAATTTTATAATCTAGGATTATAATACATAAATGGAAGTGCATTGCACTACACTTTTTATAAAATTATAAGCAAAATCAACAACCTAAAAAATGGAAAATTTCATTATGCATTATTTAAATATCAATAATAAAAATATAACTAGGTGGCTTGAAAAAAACAAAACGATATTAAGCTCAGTATAAATTTTAAATGAAATGATGGAATACAATTATTTTTTATTGATATGGAATGTTAATATGAAATGATACTAATTTCAAAATAAAGTAAAAATCAAATACTAGAAAAGGCAAAAAGAAAGAGAAAAACCAAATAAAATAACCCATCAAAGTAAATAAATACATGTACTTTTAAATACAGCTGTAGAGATTCAAAACCATGAAGAAAGAAAAATGAAAAAAACAAAACATTGTCAAAGCTTATTTAATCATAAATATTGCCTTACTTTTAAAGCTAATGCAAATGCAGTATAGTGGTTTTCTTGATTTAACAAAGACTAGAAAGCGCCCTAATTGGTAACATGTATGATGTTTCTAGTTCTACAAGTAAAGAAATCGCTGGGACATCCTACTTCCTTGTCTTTTTCTATAATTTGTCGCTTCTTTTTCAGTACAATAAGACAAACTATAATTTAGCAAAAAACATACCAAACCTGGAAAACAGAGATGAAAAAGTAAAAAGTATTTTCTGCTGATGTTCTGAACCACTTCCCTGGATTACTAAATAAATTGTATTTTTCAGAATGATAATTCTTTAATTAAGACAAGTCACAGTTATAGACAAATTAGTGGTGTAATTGTTGAATTCAAAACTAACTTTTAAAATGTTGGCAATGAAATTCTCATCATTGTATGCCCATATCAGTGAAATCAAGACATAGAAGCTTAGAATTTTCCAAATTACAAATATTAAGGTCAGGATTAAATTTAAATAAATTATCAGAAATATCAAGATGCAAGAGATCAATAACAGCAATACTGTACAAGTAACCAGCCATGCACTAAAGGGTCAAAGTCATATGTATTAAAAGGAGGCACCTCGGAAGTTTGATACCAAGACTTGAGATTGAGAAGCATTGTGACATGACATTTATCATGAACTGAACTCTAAAAGAATATTTCAATTTAATAAAAGGCCCATTGATTAATGCATGAGCATCAATTCAAGAACATAAAATCATGAATACAATTTTAATGTTTCTTTACATTCATATATTTGAAATGAAATGTAAATTCATCATTAACGCAATCAACCTTTAGTGTCTAGTTAATAATATACAATGTTTGCAGGCAACTTGAACAAATTCAACCTGAACATTTTATCAAGCAAGAAGACATATTTTCACAAAAAAATCTAATCAAGTAGCCGTTTTGATTGTAAAAAAATGACATTCCTGAATCTGAACCGCAAATACATCAAAGACATTGGAATTCTTAAATAAACAAAGATTACCACAGAAAGTAATCTCAAAGTGGTAGGGAATGAAAAAGCAAGAAGGAGAAGAAGAAAAATATTATTGAAAAAGCAAAATGTCAAGAATAAGCCATTCTTACTTAGCACCTAAACAGTTGCTTAAAGAATTCATGACACGATGTCACAAAAGAAGAATGTGTAAAACGTAATATGCAGAAAGAACATGGGCTTTTTAAATCAC
This sequence comes from Aegires albopunctatus, assembly GCA_032466395.1. Lineage (NCBI taxonomy): Eukaryota > Metazoa > Mollusca > Gastropoda > Nudibranchia > Aegiretidae > Aegires > Aegires albopunctatus. The sequence continues at coordinate 1,912 of JASKDV010204584.1, forward strand.
ATCTTTATCATTCTTTCATCTTTGTAATTTTCTTCTTTCAGAAACTATCCATCCATCCATCCATCCCATAAAGAACTCATTTGATAGAAATGGTGAAAGTGATTTGAAAGAAAGAAAAGGAATAAATTAGAATTAGGTTGATAATGTAACATCATAAGAATCTAGCAATGATAGATTTCACTCAAGTTATGCACAGTAAGTGATGTATCTTAAACATTGAGATAATGTCAAATTCTGGGAGAGGTTCTTTGTCAAAAGAACACAAATACATAAATCTAAGGAGGAAAAAAAATAAATTATTGGCACTTGTAAAATAAATGGCACTATTTCTTAAATGCTTTATTTTGTTTTTAATGTTTTAACAATAAATAACCCTTTTCTTTCTCATTCCTCTATTTAATGTCAAAAGGTAATTTCTTTACAGTATGCTTCATATTCTTCTGATTTATGTCATAAGAATCATATCTTAACAATCAACTATCATGAATAACTGGCAATAGACCTGTGCATTACTTTTTTAATCCAATCTAACAATCAAACATCATTTATCTTTTAAAAAGATGCTAAAATACTAAAATTAGGAGCTTAAATCTTTCATTTCCTTCAAAAATCAATTTATATATCTAAACACCCCATGTTTTCAACCGAACTGATTGGACTTTTTATCATCTTCATCATCCTTCGCTAATCCTTGAAGCTTCCTGGAAAACCTCTCTGTCCTGTGCCAGTCTGCAGGTCTCTATGATTGATATCAACAGTATTTCCTCTATGTCTCTCTCCCACTGTTGCTTTGGTCGTCCTCTCCCCCTTTTACCCTTCCACGGTGACCTCCATGATTATTTTACTCAGGGGTGTGTGTCTCTTACATGGCCAAAAAATCTTAACTTTTGCCTTTTTACAAATATTTCGAGCCAGCCTTCTTTTACATTTTGACTATTTATAGAAAATCATCTAAGCTCTCCTTTTGGTTTTATACTGTAATGGAGAGAGTAAACAATCAGACAAACTTTTCATTTTACTGACATTTGTGAAATTCACATGAATCTTGAGTAATTCATCATTTCCATTGAGACTGGTTGTAAACTCTGTCAAAAAATCATGAATACTGGTATCTTTGAATGAAAAAAAAAAAGTTAAAACAAAAACGCAACAGAATCAAGTTTCTTCATACATATAAAGAATCTCTTTGATGATGACAGAATGATACCAAGTTTTACACATTTAATTTTCAGCTTAGTTGAGTATTTTCTAAGGGGCATTTATGCATTGTTCAAGAAAAGCCTCCTTTCATTTAGAAATATCTTGTTCACATTAGTATCAACTTTCAGTTATCATTTTCTCAAGGAGTGAGCTTTGAATAAACAGGAGGTGAGAATTTCTTTCTCAAGTATTTCAAAACATAAAGAGGAATGCATGAGATGGAGGTGATGATGAAGACTTTCCATACAAAATCCCAGGTCTGCAGAAACCGAGAATCTGAGTGAATAGAGAAATAATTGATGTGATTAGTTGAAATTCCTTTCATCTTTCACCTGAAGGATTTATAACATCAAGCAGATGGTGAGGAAAGTATATACTTCTTAGATGTCCAATTTTTTTTTCTCATACATGTCAAGTCATAAAAATTGGTTTTATCACATTTTCTGCAATAAAAAGCATAATATGTTCAGTCAAAATGAATATGATTATTATTCATAGCTGTAACACCCATTAAAGCCAGTAACCATTTAAATAGGTGTGTGTAAAAGTAGTATGTACTAGAATTGTAATTTTTTAAGCTCAACATTATGATGAATCTATTAAGTATTACTTAGGGATGGAACAAAATAATCTATTGATACAGTAGTCTACCACCCTAAAGCCAACCATCATTAAACAAACAGTCTAAGCCACACTTATGTGGGAGCAATATAAATATCTCTCTGTTCTTGATAAAAGATCGGACATTTCGGTATTCTGACCAGAACACTAATTTTGGCAAATATTTGGTATTCAAGCATATTGCTCGTAAATCCAACAAAAGTGCACTTTCATAGCTGTGTTTCACTTTTTCTTTATAAAACAATTATGAATATATGAACCCCATCCCTATCTGTACATCTCTGACACTAATTGATTATTGCCTTCTTCCCCTTTGTAGTCTGATAACGACATCCTAGAAAACAATGGGCACAACCCCCTTTTTTTCAATTATTCAAATTGCGATGAAGCAGTCAAAAAGATAGCAACCCAATGCAACTAACAATTAGATGGAGCCCTGACTTACCAAAGTAATTTTTCAATACTGCCAAAGATGCAATGTATATACTAAGAGATAGTAGATGAGCCAAAATCATGAGGTAGTGCCAAGTGCGTACAGTCAGAATCACCATGAGGAGTTCCGTCAAGATAAGAGATGTAAAGGTAATACTAACAACGTGGATAAATTCAGCTTCAAACAGCAATAGTGCACCATACATGATGATACCACCTAGAAAATAAAATAAAGGTAAACATTGATATAGAGAAAGATTTTCTTAGGAAAAGAATACAATCATAGTAAGAAATCCAAGTGTGACGTTTATGGATTAATGATACATAGAATTGGAGAAACATAAGTTTATATTGTGAAATAATGGCAAAGATTGAGAAACAACTACTATTCTTGCAAAGCCAGTTAGATGAGGTTATGGAGGTTGCGGGTTCTTATGGCTGACGCTTGGTTACAATAAATACCAAAAGACAAATTTTCCTTCTGTGATAAATAAGAGGAATTTCATTTTATTTATTAATTCAACAAAATATTTGTTCCAATTGGTTCCAAAACCACAATATTAGGTCACATTAGGAGATATTACTCGCCATAAAAGAACATTGATGTTGTTTCATCGGTAATATCTCGTACTAGAATAGGGACATGTTGATGTATTCTGAGTTGGAGGCACACAATTACATATCAATGTCTATATCCTCTCCCAACCAATTTTCAATACAAAGACTATCTTTGTAATACAAAGATTATCTTTGTAATCATTACACATACCAAAGTGCAACATCACAAAGTGAAGTTTTACTTTAAGCATTGGGCTAGTTGTAATATCATAAGCTCTACAGAATGACCTTGTCTTTGGTTAAGCATGTGTCAGGGTCAACGCTTGAGTGCATTGAATGGTGGTTCACTGTCTAACCCCACGAGGTCAAAGCAATTAAAAGTCTGCGTACCCCTCCTCCCTTTTTATTCATTATTGAAGTACAATGTTAGCATATAGTCAGATGTAGAATTTGTTCTCATCATATTCTTATCACAGAGTTGTGAATGCACTGTAAGCCATTATTAATTTTTCATTGTATAATATTCTTTGACTTGTATGCATTGCTTTAAATTCATCATGGGTTAATGAAAATTTGTAGAGTGTCAATGCTTTCAACCTTTTCAATGTCCATTTCCTTTCACAGATTATGATTTAAGATATAAGAGTTTATATATGAAGATATTTCATTACATCAGTGTATAATTTATTTTAGGGAATTACACGTGGTCTATGTGAGACCATGTGTGTGTGGGTAAACATTGAACTGTCATGAGACCTGACTTCTTGAGAGTCTAACTAAATCTGACTGAGCGGAGGGCTATGGCTAAGAATTTACCATAGATATTGTAAAGCTATGCTTTGGCTGGGGGAGTGAGGACCATGAGGGTTGTTTCCTTATTCATTTAGAATAAATTTAGTGCGTTATAGATTCCTGTGCTATATTTCATTAAGTCATAACCTGTTTGTTAAGTTAGTATTAGATTAGCTTAGTTAGTTAATTGTTGTCTCATCTGTTATTCTGTCTGTTCATTTTGTATAGTATTCAATGTATTGTCCTGATGTTTGTTTTGTCAAGTTCTGGATTATTCTTATCTGTGACACACTGTTTGGAGAGGATATATGCATGGATAAATGTAATCGGGTTGTTGTAGTTGTTGTATTGAATTTTATCCATGTCCACTACTTTGGTTTATCCTAGACTGACTTGTAAACAGCCAAGGGTTCTTTTACATGCATATATTATACACATGGGACCTCCGATATTATAGTCCGTCTCAGGACTTGGCACTCTTTATCCTAGCAACTTAAGGATAGGGGGGCAGATGGAAACCCGAAATAAATTTGGATTTCAAATTCAAGCCTGCACAGGTTTGAACCAGGGACCTTTGGAGCAGTAGTCGAGTGCCCTAACCACTGAGCTATCCGCTCCCCTGTGTAATCAGGTGCTTCTATCTTAGAATCAATCAACATATCACTTAAGCTAGAACGTGATACCAGCGACATTATCTATTTATTTATTTTTTTGAGGTGTGATCAGACCATTCCTGTTGCCATGTTGAGAAGCCATGTTTTGACAGTTATCAAGGAACAACAATACTAGCAATCCATAATACTGGAAGAAAATTATTCAGTAAAAATGTGATGGGCTCATTATAACCATGTAATGCAATCTTGTCAAAGGTTTGTAACTCGTGATGGGCAGATGTATTTCCAGTTTTGATCTTATGATGATGTTAAGAATTGTGACTGTCGTAAAGTCAGCAGATTTCCTTCGACAAAGACATAAAGTTCACTCAATCTTGACATCAATGTGCTAATCAATATTATGTCATCAAACCTTCATAATCCATAATTCATTACATAAAGCTGAAATGATCTTTGCATCTTCCTTCATAGAAGAATGATTTTGCCCACATCACCTGATTCACTTCAAATCACAATGATCTCTCCTTTCAAGACCCATTTTAAATTTTACTGAATAAGAGGATGAATTGCACCCACACCTACCCTTGTGGTAACTAAGAAACAAAAAAAAAAGGAAATCTGGCCAGTTCCGTACATTATTGAGATGCACACTTTCTTTGTTCCATGGGTGTATAAATCTATAACTTAATGATAACAGCAAAAATCTCACCTTGATAAATACTAATGAGTACCCACAGGAAAAATGTTTTAAATGATAATGACCGGCCCTGAAAAATAAATAAAAAATAAAAAAATTAACAAAATATGCCCTGGTGAGAAACAATAGTAAATCATATGAAGATAAACTAATGTGCAAATCTCAATTATAATAGTTAATTGATTATTGGCTTTTTTTTTATTTATTTATTTATTTTTTTTAAGTTGTCATAACAATCATTGTTATATTACAAATTAAGATAAGCATACATTAATAAACTTTTGATTTACTTAGTTTTTAAATTGTTACTTTTGATTTCCTTGCCTCATTTCTATTACTTTCAGAGTAAAAATAAATCTGACTTAAATCTTTTCTTTCATCAGGTTTTCACCTACAGCAAAATAAATTATGAATATGCTTGTGAGTATAAGTTTCAAGTCTTAGCCCTTTCATTATGGCCAGTTTTCTTGATTATATTATGTATCACAGCCTTAAAGACATTTAAAATGTTAATTATCTATGTTTAAATGAATGGTAAATATTAAAAACATGTTAAACCCTTAAAATAAAGTATCAACTGTCAATAGTGGACACTATTAAGAAAATCTAGGTCTAAGATCGAAATAATTTTTACGAAACCAAGGTCTTCCATATTAAGAGCGTTAAACCAACCTCACAGTCAACCTTTGAGAAAAACTAATCATTTCCACATTCCGAGAAACATTCCTTTTAAAAATTATTTATTTATACGCATGCTCTCAAGAAAAGAGATAACTATCAGCTACTATTGACTCTAACAATCATGTAATTGGATTCTGATACTAGTTTAAGGTACACTTTATAACATTCTCTTTATCCTATTTTTGCTAAAGCTCCCTTTCTTTTTTCACCAGCTTTAAATCGATTTCTATTTTTCTTATCAACTTCTACCTTGGTCAAATCTTTATACAATTCTGGATAAGTGAGGGCAATATCGGCTGACACATCCTTGTCAAGCACCAAGGAAAATACTGGAAACATGGTATAAACTGTCGCATAACTGAAACACATAAATAGCATTTTGTGGTTACTGCCATACTTGATAAAGCTAATGAGGGCCTTTGTTTATATTTTAGATTAGAGTAAGTCACAATATTAAACAATGAAGCCTTAGAGAAAAATAATTGAAATCTTGTTTTTCTTTATTTCCAACCACAAAGTGAAGTGACACTAAAGTACCACAATAAAAGCTTAAGATAATATAATAGACATTAATCATGATGTGAAAGCTTTAGTTTATAAAATTTCACCATGGAGTAATTGATTCATGCCTCTTGATGGTTTATTGGTTTGAAGTTTTTGTCTGACGTCTAACAATCTGGTCTAGATCTAGCTCACATCGTAAAATTTAATGTTCATGATTACACTTTATTTCAAAACACAGCATAAATTCTAATAAAAAACATAAGCATACCCAACCATCAGGAATCCTGGGAAGAGAGCAATAGAAACAAAATAGAAGATGGAACAGAAGACCGCCTGCATGGTGGTGATGATCAGGCCTCGGTGGATAACAAATTGTCCTAATGCAGCAGAACGTTTGTATGAATTCCGACCATGGACAAGCAAAAGTCGACTTATGTGGCTGAACTGGCTGATGGAAAAGTCAGCAGCAAGGGAAGCCTGTTTGCCCTCCTGATTGCATGGAATAGAAATTTAAAAGTATGTCGTTTGATATTTATGCTATAAACATGAATAGTAGACATCATGGCGAGGCAAGATTTTCATCCTCAAAGTTCAAATAATCATCAAAGGATTAGGATGTTGGGAATTAATCAAAAAGAACTTACAAAGAAGATGAGCTCATAGTCACTATTCATGATTCAATAAAATGACTTTTTAAAATAAAGTATAATTAACCAAATATCTTTCAAAAGGTAAGAAAAAGAGATACCATTTCTAAATTAAATTCTCACCTTTCCCACAATACCAATACCAGCATCAGCAGCTTGAATCATACTAACATCATTCCCACCATCTCCAACAGCGCTAGTTCGTTTTCCAGTGTGATTCTTCAATAACTTGACAATATCAGCTTTCTGTGTTGGGGAACATCTACAGACCACAACAGCTGGACATTGGCATGCCAGTTCCACAAATTCATGTTCATAGAATTTTAAGCACACCTGCAAAGGATAATGCAATAAGATATATAAAGTTCTGTAAAGCACAAAAACATCAATTTTTCCAAATTTTTTTTAAATATTGGGCAACAAAGCCTCCTAGTACAATATGCAATTTAACACCACATTATGGAACTTAAACTCTTCTGTTCAAGATATTTCTTTGCTAGGGTTTTATCAGGCCATATCAAGAAATACTCGACTTGATAGAACAACCCTAATATGACAAGCAGAAAACCATGCGGGCTGGAGAGCTTTAATTACAGAAGCATCCCTTGTGTCTCCTCTACGACCACCGAGCTCAGGAGAATGAGGCGAAGTGAGGTGAGGTGATCAAGAAATTGAAATACATTTATAGGCCTTCAATATAAAATCATCAGTAATTTAAAATATGCTGAATATGTTTAACAGCCTTAACTAAATGCTATTACACCTCACCTGCAAAGAATCACCGGTAATTATGAGAGCTGCCTCACTTTTTCTCCTAAGAGCATTCAATTCCAAATGGGCTTCTCCTCTCTCAGTGACTGTCTGAAAAACATACACATCATGGAGTCTGGATACTAATTTTGAACTTTTAGCAATGCAAATGGCAGTTTCAAGCTTGTCACCTGTCAGCATCCAGACCTGAAAGATGGAAAAGCATAAGGCTTTGATTAAACCTTATAGAAAAAAAATCTTACAGAAAAATAATTACTATGGACATTAAATAGAAAAACCACTGTATTTAATTTACATAAGAAAATAAAACATAAGAATTAAAATAGATGGTCTTAATAAAGGATACAATTTTCGTGTAAATCATGAGGTTTCTATAAATGACTTAAGCCCACTTTGCAAAATCAATTAACTATCATTTTTTAAGTAGATCAGACAATATAAGCACTTGATCTATGTTCCTACCTTGATTCCAGCATTTCTCAATAATTCTAATGTTGGCCTTACACCATCCTGAAGTTTATCTTCAACACCTGCCAAAAGAAAAATAGGTAAAAATAATCAAAAGCATACCAACATTTTCATTCGGGGCTCATTTTATTGAATTATCAACCTCAAAGTTGGAAAGGAAAGTTTACTGTATAGGCCGATAGACTTCCCTGAGTATAAAGATATATAAAATGTCAAATATTTTTCCTGGTGTGTAAGTGAGCTGCAATAAAAAGTTGATAAAGAAAAAAATTATTTTCAAGACAAACGTAAAGCATTATTTATACAATTTATTCTTTGAATTTCTCACAAACCTTTTTTTTTTTTTTTTTTTTTGGTGCTAAAAGATAATAGATTAATCTTTAAATAAAAAGAATTCATTCAACATGCTCATTTTAAAGTTCTTGTTAATAATTTTCTACCAGCTTACCAGTCAGACACAATAGTTCCAAATCTCGTTCTAATCCTTCCACAACAGCCTGCATTTTAGTGTTACGCTCCTGAATACTCATTTTGGCTTGATGGTAGCGATTCTTAAATGAAAGAGAGTTTAGAAATCAAATCATTTTATTAAAAATAATCAACCTTGGAAATCCATCCGAGAATAACTTTAAAAATTATGTCCATTAAGAAAAAGTTATAGCTAGAGACATACTTTCTTATTCATAATTGGTGTTCATATGGAAGCAAAATTCAATAATATATCTCACAATAAGGAGCTTTGGTGTTAAAATTTAATAAAACTGATTTAATTAAAACAAAAATATCATTAAAGATTGATTTATAAACTTACTTCAAATTCAAGATATTGATCTTCTGTGAGTATTTTCTTGGCAACGACCAGAGTGCGAAGTCCTTCTCTTGCCATATTGCCACACTAAAGAAGAAATATTGGAACAAATTGGAATTAACTTAATCAATTCAAATCAACTATCTAAATCAAAAAGGAACAAATCTGAGGCATACATGTTTAATAAAATAAATTCATACTAATATCTGGGTATGCTTTTAGGAGGTAAATATAGATAAAACATAACATAAAAACAGGACTTTTCAAGACTATGTAAAAAGTAAAAAGTAGGAGTCAAACAGAACTTAAATGGGTTTGTTTTTTTTAATTAAGAGAAGGGTTTTGGAAAGAGACAAGTAAATAAATTACCTCCTCTTCCAACCAGTCATTATATTGCACTATGGACTGCATTACCATATCTGCTCCTTTTAGATAGAAGGTTATTTCTCCTGATTCCTGATCCTGCAAGAGAAGAGAAGAATAAATGCAAATACCCAAAAACCACTTAATTCTGGAATAGAGCAACTTGACATATTTTAACAGATAAATTGCAACAACTTTGTAATTTATAAAAAAATATGATCAAGAAACCCCAAATATTCTAGAATACTAAAGGATTGAAAAAAAGCTACTGCTCTACCGCAGGATTTTGGTCATTGTTATGATTCATTTGAGAATTATTAGTCCTTTAAAAAGAATCAATGCATTTTTTAAATGTTACTACCTATTAATGAGCATTGGGAAGTTGAAAGCAGACATAATGTAGTAACTTTCCATTCCAAGTTTAATCATGTCATTTCTATAACTGACTTCTGTCAATGGATCTATGATTAAGAGGGTGTGCACAAGGGTAATCTATCAAATAAAAAGGGAAGAGGATAGCCTGCCAAGCCAAAGGTTCCTGGTTCAAACCCCCACAGGCTGGAATTTGAAATCCAATTTTTTTATTTGCCTTCTGCTTCCTATCCTTAAGTTACTAGGATTAAATGAGTGCCAATTCCCATTGGAGATGAACTATAATCTAGGATGTCCCATGTGTACATATGCATGTAAAAGTCATGTAAAAGAACCCTTGGCTGTTTATAAGACAGTCTTGGAAAACCCTGAGATCACTAAAGTAGTGAAATTGGGTAAACTCAATACAACAAATGATTTCTTGAAATGAACATAAAAAATATATGCAAACCTTAACAATAATACCCATGCGTTTAGACTCAGAAGTAAATGGAAAAATTTGCAAAATGGTAAAAACAGCCATTGATCCAGAAGGGGTTCGTAGAGTGATGGTGTTCAAATCCCTCTTCACCAAGGCCAAATTAACACTCTCAGTCCATGTCACCAAGGCAATCTGGTGAAATAACATGAAGAAATGAGTAAGTAAAGAAGATTGAGATAACTATGTAAAAATAAATAAAATATCATTTGAAAGAAGATTAAAAACAAAAAGAAAAAGTGTTAAACATTTTTTTGTTACAATTACAAAAACTTTATCAAATTTTTTATACAATTATAACAGTAATTTTATGGTCAATTATTAAAGAAAAGGAGAGCTGGAAGTACTTTCATAAATATAAGAATATTCTTGTCCTTTTTTGATCATTCATTAGCTGCTGTTATTGCAATAGTATTGCTTTCTATTCGTTTGCTATTTTAAAAATTAATACTTCTTAACCCTTGAAATGTCATAACGGCCGATGATCGTATGTGTTTGTATGTGAAAGTTTGAGGGTTAAATGCTTTGTATGAGAAAATACCTCATCAGGACTAGATGCTTGGTAGGTTACTCTCTGTTTTAACTGCTGATCTGCCTCTGTGTCATCATTTTTTATTTCTCCATTACCATTGTCTTCATACACTGGTGTAACATTGTGACATAGCGCTACAGCACGAACAGCTTCTACAACACGAGTCAAAACATTGCGCCGCACAGGCCCAGAGCGAGTTGGTGTTGCTGAGGTTGGGGATGAGGAATAAGCCAAAGCCAAATGGGATATAACCTGGAAGAGATATGAGGACTCTTTAAATTCAAGCTGGCTAAAATATCATTAACCATGGAAATTTTTTTACAAATAGAGTGTTTCAAACTATATATATACTAAGATTTCAAAATATTTTATAGTAGCCAATCATGAAAATAAAAAATCTGTTCAAATAGAAGTACAATTTTTGAAGATCTTGAGGAAAAAATTAAATCTCACCTCATCCATGGTCTCTGGGGTAAAAGATACAGTTCCAAGATGCAATCTCTTGAAAACCTTCAATGAAAAGTTTTTTTTCCCTTTAAAACATCTTTCAACAAACAATGATTTGAACTTGCATCTTAAAAATATTTATGTGATCTTTCTTATATTTCAAGACATATCTTAATATCATCCTAGGGATCACCAACATTTCATTAGACAAAAAGTGATTTGATTCTTCTATTACTGTACAAACAGATAAGGAATACGAAAATTAATACATGCAACAATGCCTCTTCTATCTCAAAGAACATCAACTCTCTTTCAGTGAAAAATATTTAAACACATGACCAATCAATGAGTCTAACATTCTATTTAACTATCTCTCTCGTTAGAGGGTTTTTCCTATTTTCCCTTAGAATTAAAGCGTTGTCATAAATATTACTCTCTAAGACCACTATAATACATTGTATAACCCTAGACAGATTATACATGATTATATTTGTTATTGAATGAACTTTTTGATGACATCAGTCCTATAAAAAATATTTTGGCTTTTTTAAACTTTAAATTACTATGAACCCCTTTCTTCTTCAATTTTCAGATTAGCAATATGAAATTTATCAAAACTTGGCAAACTTAGAAGGAACAATTGTTTAGAGGAAAGTTCCCAAAATATGGTTAGTTCTAAATCCTATGACAGTCTTTGGGTGCAAAGAGAGCAAAGAGCTTGTGTCTTCCCTATTCTTAACCCTTTAGTCATGAAATAAGTGATTTATTAGTATAGCATACAGCATTCATCAGTATAAAACCTATACAATCATTGATTTCTTTTTTCTTTCAGTCACTGTGACATTGTAACAACACTGGTACAATGTAGAACTGTGATATTGTGCTTTTTGCAGGAAGATAGAGAAAAGGTGAAAAAGAAAGCGAGAATGTTAGTCTATATATGTGTGGATGTGCACCTATGTGCTTGTATTTTTACTTTTGAAGATGTTTTGGTGGGGGAGGTGAGGGTGGTGGGGTGTTATTGGCTATGATGTAAAGCACTAAAATAAGATTTGCAATGTGAAACAAAAATGGCAATCTTAGCAGTAAAATTAGTGTAATAGTGTCAAAATGTATTTTTTCTTTTTCTAATGATGAAAAACCCTACCTTAAAAAAAATTAATGCTAGAATTAATCACAATTTACTGATATATTGGGTTTAATAGTCAACAAGAACAGAAATATGGTTTAGAATAAATATCAAGAAGCAATTATTTTCATCAATCGATATCGGTTGATATCCCTTCCTATAGACATATGCAAGAGAATGAAGCATTTTCAGATTGTTCATGTTTATAAATTTGTTGTTGTCCTTGAATAAGTTGTACATGTTAGCGACTTAGTTTCAACCGTTTAAAAAATTATCTAAAAAATTCTGTAAATATAACATTTTGGTGATGACGGGTAAGTCGGATATTGTTATCCCACAATGCTTGAGCACTGTAAAATATTCACAACAATTATGTTCGTGTTGATATAATCCCTAAATAAAAGATGAAAATAAGTTGTTTACCATTTCATTTTGGGTCAAAGTGCCCGTCTTGTCACTCAACAAGTAATTAATTCGACCAAGCTCCTCTGGTATTGTAGTACTACGCACTGTAGTCCCAGGAATGTGTTTGTCTCTCTGTATTACCCAAGAGTAGAAAGCTTTTCCCATGTCTAAATTGACTCGTAAACTGAAAATGAATGAACATTGATTAAGTAACATACTCCCTGTTCATAATAACCAAAGGAGTGAATAATGATAAACAGGCAGATAAAGATTGTCATACAAAAATCAAAGGGTGAATAGAAATCATCATCAATAAGTTTTAATTCCCGGACTCCAAACAGAACATCATAATGGTTTAAAATTTTAATTATTTATCACTTACATTTCAGAGATCATTGGGTAATCATGAAATAAAAAATAAATAACTAAAAATAATAATAAAATGAAATAAAATTCCTTTTATTAATCCCGCAGGGATCTTATTCTTTTTGGTTTACTCTCAAAAAATGTTACAATAACCCAGGCAATGGCTTCATTGAAGCTGCAGTTGGTCAATAGGGATAAATCATCTTGCACAAGAAAAAAAAAAATCAGATATGAAAGAGGGACTCCAATCAACAGGTAACTATAAATTTTTCAATGCATTTTTCTACGAACCTGATGGGAATAATATATGAAAAGAGGAGGACGAAACGGAAAAAGTAGCGATACCATGGTCCACCAAAACCCTGTCGAATATAATTGGGACAAAAATAAAACCATTATGAAATACATAAAAGTATGTTGTTTTAATCTTAATGATAATAGTATATATACTTTTGTTCATATTCCAAAACGCAACTGTAAGTTAATAATTTTTAATGTAATATATTTCAAGATTTGATATGCATAAAATATATAATATTGCAACATTTTTAATATATTTTGTGACTCATTTTATCTTTTTCTAATTCCCTTTTTAACCTCAAAAAATTTTAAAAATTAAAATGATTGACCAGTGAAACTAAACAAAAACATCTTCCTGTGAGAGTCCTGTTACCCTTTTCCAACCTACAATAACCCACAAATAATTTTTTTTTTAAACCCCAATGAAACATCCCCTATGAAACAAAACAAACCTACTTACTTTCAACAGCATTAAGACTAGTGCCAGAAGCATGACAGCAAGAAACAACAATTTAGTCAATGTATTTATTTCCAAATCTAAGAGTCCAACCTGAAAATTAACAAATTAAAGTACTATTACAGAATCAATATTTTATTTTGTCCAAGAGTAGTGCCAAAGCTTAGGATGAGTGAGAACAGTGGCAAGATACATCAACACATTCAAATACCACATGGCCTGAGTAATTTAAAATAATGAGTTTACCTCCTACTCTGTAAACAACTCTCTTGATCAAAAGTAAATAAATAAATAACAAGACTCCTTGTTTAAACTAATTAAATGCATCAATGATTTTTTTTAAATCTTAAAACTTAGAACCTGGGTTCTAGGTTCGGTGAGTCGGTCTCAAGGAAAGGTTAAGAACCACTGTCTTAAACAATCTTATTATTCAAAAGATGAGAGAAAACCACTAAATATAGTAAAGCATTGAAAGCAATGTAATCACCTTGCTTTTTGGCTTTGATGTGTTCATTACAGAGCGTGTTTCAGACCCAGTGTAAATAACAACACCCAAAGCTGTACCTGAGGCCACCACAGTGTTAGCCCATAGGGTATTTTCAATGCTCAGAGAATCTTCATGCATTTCTTCAGCATCAGTCTGGGAAGAATTTTAAGAATAAAAGAGGAGTAAGAAATTAAAAAACAAACAAACAAACACAACCAGCATTTTTTCATTCAAGCCATGCCTTAAAAATAATAATAATAGATAATAATAGATAAATTCTATATAGAAAATGACTTCTATAATCCAGAATGTAAAGTGACAAAATTAAAAAAGCAATGTTATAGCGGCATAAGATGTCAAGAAGATTTTCAGATCAAGGAAAGTTGAACTCAAACCTCCCCATCCCCTCCAAACCAAAGGAGAGGTTAAATTAATTATTTACATATGTTTGTTTAACTCAATTCACCCAAAAATGGGGCACTAAAGTTTAATGGTTATGAGGTGTTTTTTTTAAAGAAATATTTGTTAGAATAAATAATTGTGTGAATTATGAGATATAAGGAATGTCTTTTAGTTAATAATGATAATCTGTAAAAATTAATGGTTAAAATAATCTAATACAAATTAATAAATAAGCCAAAAACATTACCCTGGTAAAGGTGCCAACAAAGCTGTGAATGTTTTTCTGTGGTTTTTCTGCGTATACATTTGCTGTTATATCTAAAATATCCTGAAACACAGAGAGAAACCTCCTTGTTAAACAAATTGCACATATGTTACAATTCCATTTGTAAAACATTCGTAATTTTCAAACTTTGGGCAAGATGACTTGCCTATATTTCCTCAAACCATTAGCAAAAGATTTTTTTCAGATCAATGGTAAACACCCCATTCTCAAAGTTTTCCAGCCAAATAACAAACAATTACATTGGTCTCAATCAATAATATGTGCCTCTCATAATTGAAAATATCTATTGAGATTGAAAGCAAAAGTTCCACACCATGGCATCTTTACCTATCACCTCTATTTATTAACTTTATGTTTATTGCTGAAATAATATTTGTTTGTTTTACATTATATATATATATACCTTAGTATTGTTTGTTGTACGGAAGTCCAGAAATTATTATTATTGGATAGTGTTCTATGTTATTTTCGGGCCAAAGGCCTTAAAAATTGAATAAAGCATACCACATTTGAAGTGAGTCTCTGGGTATTTTGTACAGCCAATCTCAGCTTCCAGTCTGTTTCCCCATCAAGCTGATCAGTACGAATAAAGCAGCCTCCGTCTTTCTCTGATGTACGGAGCAGCACTATGTCTGCAGGCACTCGTTGGTTCTAAGAGAACAATATATTAAAAAACAATGACTGGGAGAGAATTTCTCTTCTATCTCATACTCTATTTCACACCACATTTCAGGGAGAGAGGGGAGATGGGGTGGGGGATGTTTAAGAGATAATATTAATGTTGAGCTTAATTCAAACAGCAGCCATCAACAGGAGCAAATGAAGATCAGGTCTATAATTGGTGAATGTTTACAAACTGTTGACTACAGAAATCTAGATATAAATTACAGTGAAATGTAACTCTTTGAAAACCTGAATATTAATTTTTTCTTTCTTTTTGAGACTCAAAGGAAAAGGATCACTTTTAATTCTTTCTGGTTTACATAGTTAAGTAAGTAATTTCACAGAATTCAACATCTCTATATACGTCTACTAGAAGATATCTACTGACCTTCTCTAAGATAATTAAATGCCCAACTTGAATATCTGAACTGGGTATTCTGACAACTCCATCTCTAGTAAGTTTCTTGTACTTTTGTGAGTTAGCCTCTTTGTCACGTCTGTACCGCCGGTAATCATCGAGGGCTTCTCTACACATTGTGACAAATAATACAAAACCCTGCCAAGGAACAAAAAAAAGATACAAAGATTACATATTAGAAGTATTTATAATTGCCATTCTATAGCAATAAAGATACATGTACTTACATTCATGTTATCAAGGAAAACTAGGTATCTTCGAAAAGGTTTCCTTTATGTTTTTTGGGGTTTATTTTTTTAATCAACTGGTGGTCAATTAAAGAATATTTGAAAGAGGCTAGGCCTACTCGTCTGTACATACGACCATAGCCTAGCTCTTCCTTGTCCGTTCGTACGAACAAAGCCTAGCCTCTCTTTGTACGTAGCCTACGGATGGAGATTGTAGGTCTAGTCTGGTATATCACTTGATCTTTATCTAGCAAGACACATATTACAAGATATTAACTACAGGCTAGTTGAGCAAAATGAAAGGAAAAGATAAGATTGAATTTATAATTAATTAAGGCTGACTATTTAAACACCAGTGTATTAATATGGAATACATGGGGTTTTCCTTTGTACGCCGACTTTCCTTGGTGTCTTAATCCGTAAAATCAAGGTCTTTTATTTTTGTTCTATTTTGATTTATTAACATTTTCAACACCCATTTCATTTATCCCAAAAGGATGAACACTTTGACACACCACTTTTGTTTTAATCTAAATCTCTCTTTAAAAAATATACCGAAAGGGAGATTATTGTGCTTCTTTGGCTCAATTAAAATTTTACTCTTTCGCACATATTGACTGACGGGTCTAAAAAATATTAAATTGCATCTGATGGATTGATATATTGGTAGCTTAATGTTATTTAGCAAAATCAAGGTGTTTTCCTGCTTAATTAACCAAAATAAGTATTTTTAAAATGTTTGATCAAATGATGGCTGCTCCCTAAAATAAAAAAAAACCATTTTGGCATGGCTTGATTTCATGAGGTAGTCTACAAACCAGAGGTTTTGTTTTGATTTCTGGTTCTAGTTCTAGGCCTTCGTGAATACTACCTACAGGGGTATACTCCTCCTCACCTCTTCCCCCTTCCTTTCTCCATTCCCCCCCTCTCTTTCTCTCACCTCTCGCGCTCTCTTTTCTCTTTTGGCGTATATGGTGCGTACTGTTCACCCGAAGATTCGGACTGACGACATATTTTGGCAAGAATATAAATATAACATGGAAAAATTACTCAGATTGCTAATGTATAAGAATGAGTTGAATAATGAGAGTTGATCTGATTCTAAATCTATACCTCTAGATCTAACTATTAATGAAGGAGATTCAACTGAATGCAGATGACCTCTTGCACATGATTTAAATTTGATAAAAACATCGCTGATCTTTAAATTTTACCATATAAAATAAATTAGTAGTAAACGAAATAAATATTCAATTGTGATATTACTTTCAAAAAAAAAAATTAAAATTATGAAATTAATAATAATAATAATAATAATAATAATAATAATAATAGCAATAAACACAAATTATAAACATGCATCTAGCGGGAATTGAACCACAGTCGACCAAGTAGGTAGAAAAGCAATTGAAAAGCACTAGCTACTTTGACTTCGGTCATTAGGTCGCCAATAATTTTACATTACAGGAAAAATCAGAGGCCTCCAATCAATGTCATGTTCTGGAACAAAGTAGTCACTTGATTAAAAATAATTGTGCGTAAAATAGATTTACTTACAAAATAGAGCGTCATTAAATTAACTTTTGTGTTTTATTTTACTGCTGTATAAATAAACCCACTGAAAATCTATGCGCGTATAACTAGCCAAGCCTTGGTGCACCTTGTATGGACAACAAAGCCTAGGCTTTCCTCGTCCCGAGTATCCACTTCGTTTGAAATAAGTAAGAAATAGCGTTACTCAGAAGTGAACAATCAATAAAAAGTTTTAAAAGGGGTGGAGGGAGAGAGAGAGAGAGAGAGAGAGAGAGAGAGAGAGAGAGAGAGAGAGAGAGAGAGAGAGAGAGAGAG
>JASKDV010204585.1:0-10665 GCA_032466395.1 Aegires albopunctatus
TACTTTTTCATGGACTCTGAGATAACCCTAGTGGTTGACTGAGCCCTTAAACTTCAAATAACTAACTAACTAACTCAGTCTTAAGATTGAATGATTTAAGAAAATGTAAGGAGCCTTTTTCAAGGACACACTTCATACCCCCATAAGGATTTGAACACCAGATAATTTGAGGTTGAACTCAATGGTCTAAATATGATACCGTACAATCCTGTTTTTAAAGCACAAAGGGTATAAAGGGTGTGTGATCACCAATAACGTACTGATGTCATCCAAGGTTATTAAGTACATATGGCATACACTAAAAGGTTGTTGTTTTAACTATGGGCGCCACTTAATCGGAACAATTTGCGTGGAATGGTGGTGCTCCGATTAACCGGCTTGCACTTTATATAGAAAATAACATGCTTACTTAACCCCACATCCACCTTTTTTTTCAATCCTCAAAAATAGAAAAACCAAAAGACATATAAAAATGGAAACCAAATATGTAAGATATTTAAAAAGAGATGTTAGAAAATCTGTCAAAAACATGCATACCTGGATTTGTGTCATAATAATCGATAACTGAAAAGGTTAGAATGAAGAAAATTTCATCTCAAGAGTTAAGATAACAAATTAGAGGATTAAAATTTATAAGCAAGACCTTCATTTCACTTGATCATATCTCGTTGATTAAAATAACATTACTAGTCACTTTTATATGGTATTCGATTCTTGCATGAATTTAAAGGATTGCTTTCAAGGAAGCCTAAGGGGTTTCATGCAAACAGAACAATATAAATCATAATACAGAGCTGAGTATGGAACATTTAGCAAATGCAAAAATAAGGACCATATTATCATAATGTGATTTGCAACATATATGGTAATCCTACATTAGTAAAATTAGTCAGACCAATTCACTTTTATTTATTAATAATTATATAAAAATGAACTATTTCAAAGAAAAGCTTTACAATGTTGAATCATTAAATTTTCTTGGCATAGATGGTAGGCTTGCAAAACTTATTCAATCACAAGATTTAGAAAACAATCCAATAGGTTATCACACCACAGAATCACTGCCTGAGAGTACATTTTGAATTGTAATGGATTTTGAATTATCTTTCAGCTGAGACCAGAAATCATGGCCATATTCCTTTCTTCTGGGCATGAAATGAGAAGCAGAATTTGTACTTAGGACTTGGTAAAGCAACTAGGAAATATTAAGAAGGTAAAACAAAATCTACAGGATTCTCGAAAACATGCCGATTTTCAAGCTGAGATGGACTCCCCTTTCCCTAAAATCAAATTCATCAAATAACTAGAGTATATATATATATATATATATATATATATATATATATATATACATATTTAAAAAAATTACAAACCTAACTTTCCAACAGTGAAATAAATTTCATATCAGAATCTTGATATGCAATTCTGGTGGTTTAAGAAATGTAATTTTTTTTACAGAAGATGTTCACGTTCACTATCCTAACAACCATTATGTGTCTGCTCTTTTCTGAGGCATCACTATCATTGAAATAGAAATTGATTTATTGAAAACATCTTGATTCTATTCCAAAAGGGAACTTAGGAAAGATTATTTGCATAGCTTTTCCTCACCTTACTCAGGTATAAAAGGAGTACCTAGCAATAGGTAGAGTCGTGGCATTTTGGTCTAGTGGTAGATATTTGAGCTGATGATCGAAAGGTCCCAGGTTTGGATACCAGTTGGGCATAATGTTGTGTTCTTGGGAAAGACTTTTACATGCATTTCCTCACCATACCCCAGGTGTAAAATGGGTACCTGGCTATAGGTAGAGGAAGATCTTGTCAGTATGCTAGAGTGAAGTGTTGAGCACATTTAGTAAAAATGTGCTTTATAAGAACGCTTTTTGTTTCCTTACTTTCTTGGTATACAAGAGAAAACTATGCACCTCTACATGTGAAGAATTTTACTAGAATAATAAGGCCTTCCTGGAAACCCTTGTAAAGCACTGATTAAATGGATTCTGCATTGTATAAGGTTTCTCCATCCTTTTTTTATGATCATTATCATAATGATAATCTCCATTATGTTTAACTTTTAAAGCTTTGTTGATCTTAATATTCTTGAGAGATTGAAAACTGAAATCAAAATTATCATGAAAGGATGCATTAATGGGTAAAGAAAGAACAATACACATAAAAATTAATAAAATACCTTCTGTCCCAATAGTAGGAGGGGCACTAACTTGTCTCTTTGCTCGTCTTACAATCCTACCAGGAATTATTCCACCACTGTTAGACTTTTTAAGGGCCTCCTCCAATACCATGGGTTTGATGTCAGATCTATAGAATGAGAGCAATAACATTGTTATTGAATATGACTAACTCATTAGAGTTAAAAATAGTTTTAGAATTGTTACTCTGGCTCTCAAAACATTTTCATGTATATAATAACAAAAGAAAATAATAGGCTGATGATAGAGGACAAAAAAAAAGAAAGAAAGAAAAAGGAGGTCAAACTTCATAAAAAAAAATATTAAAAAATATGCATCATGTTTAAAACATATTATTCATCCATATCCAAATGACCACATCCCAAAACTACAAAATATTTCACAAGATAAAATCTGCAAAGAGTAGGACACTCTCACCTCTCCTCTCTTGCTTGAGTGTCAAGAGAATCTGAAGCTGCCTCCAGGGGGCGTTGTAAAGCTGTCATTTGATTAAGTATTTCACGCATCAAAAAACGAGCAATGAATCTCTGAGTGCGATCAGAATCTTGATATGCCTGGGAAAAAAAAAGGAATGAGATATAACTTCATTGAAATAGTGAAAAGAATAAGCATTTTTTAAAATGATGTTATAAAATGTCATAATGATATATTTCTATGCCATCCAAATTAAATTTTTTCTATGTTTAATCTTAAAAAACTTGCCGAGTATAAGAAAGAAATTTATTTTAAAATCTTACAAAAATCACAACCAATAATGTCATTCATAAAACAAAGCTTGCACTCAAAGCAACCCAAATACAACCCCTCCCCCCAAACAGAAGCACATGCTCATCCCTTAAAGAAAGAAAAGATGAAAACATGAAAGCAAAATAACAAACCAACCAACAACAATATAAAAGACACGTACAAAACAGAGTCATCTGCAAATACCCTTCAGCAAAACAAGATTGTACAGGTCTGCAAACCTTAATTCTACATCTCACAAAAAGAGTATTTGATATTACACTGTACATTACCTTAGAAGTAGAATAAAGAACGTTGGTTATTCTTTTGTTGAGGATTTCAATAAGGCCAAAAATCTCCTTAAAATTTCCAAGATGTTGAGTAAAGTAGGCACACAACTCTTCAGTATCAATGTTACTGGAAACAAAGTGGATATGAAAAGGAAATGGAACTCTCCAGAGATATTAACATACAATTTTTGATTGAAAAAATAATTTAAAAAGAAAAAAGAAAAGTCCTAAGGATATATGTTTCAAAAATTATATGAGACTGATATTTTTAAGAATTAATCTTCATGCTGGTGGGTGTCATTTTGACACACCGCTTGCAAAATTCCATTTGGTGTAGTATCAAAAATCTTTATGTATTTCTAAAATATGTAAAATCTTACTTTGTGTTGTGTGAGTCGATTTCATTAAAGAGAGTCTGCAATTCCTCTTTACCCATAACACCATCAGCAAAATAGGAGACAAATTCATCCCATGAAATGAAACCATCATCTACAATATGTAATAAAAGAAAAAAAATTTCAACTAGTATTTTCTTATTCAAATTAGGCATATAATTCTTATCATCATCATTGTTCATTAGATGGATGAGCTCCATGACAGAGATGCTTGTCCCTCTTCTTCATCTTCTATTAGTATCAAGGAAGAAAATGAATCCTGGTTGAAATTCTTTATCTCAACCACTGGTACTTTAAGATGATCCAAAGATTGACAGGGGAAATATGCAATAGAAGTTGTCATGCTGATTTTTTAAAATTTCTCAGATAAAATATGCCCAAAACTACCAAAAGTTACTTCCATGCATCTAAAGTAAAGTAAACTTTCCCATACTCATTACTGAGCATAGAGAAAATCAAGAGTCCCAATTTTTTAAGGTATATCGCATTGCGTGGTAGTTTGTCATTGCTTTCCATGCAGACTTTACTTTTAGTTAGCAGATCTAAAGAGCACGTTACTCATTCACTGCTGGGTGGACAGGCACACCACGAGAGAGATCTGCTGGGACTGAGGGTTTGAACCTGAGGCTTGCAGTTTGGCAGCCCAATGTTCTACTGACTGAGCTACTTGACCTCCAGCATGCATCAATATACCGGTATGCATCTTGTTATAATGAAAATTGAAAAACCACATTCCAAGGTTTTTGATTTTATGATCTGCTACAAAAGAAAAACTAGTTTTGTTGATTGGAATGACTATACAACTGTTTAAAATCATGTTGTTATGCTGTGCTAAACGGCTTGCTTAAACAGCAAAGTTAACTATCTGCTCAAAAGTGAATAAATGATGAACCAATTGGGAAGGCGTGAGGTACCCAAAGAGTTGACTAGTATTCTATTCTATTCTCTATTTTATTTGTAATATAAAGAATTTTGTCTCAGAGGATTCACTCTACTTAAATGGCTGTACTGATTAACCAGATTTCATATATCAGCTAGGAATGTAGGATATAGATGTGTGTAATCTTGATCTGACATGTCATTGGTGCAGAATTTTAATTGTCTAACTCAACATTTTTAGAAAAGTAATATACTTTTGATGAAAGAATTAAGGATGTTTCTTCACCAAAATTGTAGATAAATGGTTAGAATTCTGCAGAAGATTATTATCGATAATACAGTCCTCTTCCGCTTATAACTCACCTTCTATTAGCCCACTTCGTCTAATAACCCGCACTTTTAATAAAACAGATTATTTTCTTATAAAAAAACACCCCTCTTATAATCCTCCCCTCAGACGAGAACCGCTTTATAACCCGGTCTATCGGGCAAAGCAATTAATAAAAAAAATATAACTATCACACATTCAAATTCATTTGATTGCAAACTGGTTCTACTAGCACGGTTAATGACATTCCATTGTCTATATCAAAGCACAAGTCTCTCTAACGTGTTGAAAGAACAGACAATCTATGAGTCTATCAGATTTTTTTATGACAGAGCTAATCACACCTTGGTCGTTAGACTAAATTAAATGCAATGCACCACCGTAGGTAAGAGAACAAAGGACGAACACCACCCACGTGTGGAAGGCTAGACTGAGTGGTGCTGATGAATGATGCAAGAGAGAGAATGTAAAGAGACAGTGACAAGCGTCCGAAGGCAATTAAAGAATGAACTCTTGTCATGCTTCGATAGATGATTCGTTATCGTCAAGTGCATTGATTGGGGGATAGGCCTACATTGTTGTTGTTTTTTGTAGCCAATCATCATGGATTTTTTAAATCGGCTGATCTCTCATCAGGGGGAGGAGTTTTAAACTTTTCCTAAGCTGCTTATCGTGCTTGCACAGCGTCAGCAATCCATCATATGTTAACAAGACATTCATTGCAGTAACATAGAGAAAGAAACATGAACAATGCCTAGATCCAGGAAAGACTTGGACAACAACAAGAAGTAAGAGATTTTGGATGAAATTTTATCACATGAGAAATGTAACAAAGTAAATTTTACAGAGATTGGAAATTCAAGCCAACTGGTTCCCACTTGCCATGGACAAAAAGCAACCCCCCCCCCTCATTTGCATAGACGTCTAATAACCTGCTCCGTCTAATAACCCGGTATCTGTGTCAACTGTGAGACGGGTCATAAGCCAGAGTGTAGTTTGATGCAACTCAAATGTCCAGTAGATAAATAAAGGGTTCATTGGATTTGTCACTGATTCACACAAACGAAACTGGAAACTCAAAAAATTGAAAAAAGGACACATTAAGTTTTCCATGAAAAAAATTAGCAAGTTGCGTTCAATTTTGATGTAATTAAATATACACCAAACCAACTTTTTTTGACACCATCAACAATAAAAAAGAAGTTCACGTTTTATTAATTAATTATAGTTTTAACATTTTATTTGAAATTTTTTGATACATCAATATCGAAAATCATATTTTGATTTAATTACAAATATATCACTTTTTATTAAAACCCCAATTCTTAAAACCACTTTATTTGCCTATATGGATCATATTTACTTAGGTACCAAAGCAAAAAAAGGTTGAGCGAATTTTCATCAGCTAAATTTCACAGTATCAAATTAAAAGGTTGATAAATTCTAAATCTGTAACCCTGATTATCTTGTTCTTTTAAAAACATTTGTTGCTAAATTATAATTATGTAATAGTAAACTAGCTATAAAAATATTTTCATATTTATGTTAATATTTGATTGCTAAAAAGTGAACATAAACATTAAATGTAAATGCAGATAAAATAAAATGCAATTCTAAAAATCTCTAAAGGTGTAAAATATTGAGATTGAATAGAACACAGTATACATGAATGCCTTTAATGGAAAGGGATTTTTTATTGATCATGTTTCAATTATTAATTATCTTATTGGGCTGAGTACTCAAAACTGCATTGAGTATGAATCATACTGTCTTCAATTACTAAAAAGTCACAAATAATTCATAATATTATGCCATTAATTTCTTCCTTGATTTTGAATTAGAATGTCCCCAGTGACTGATAATTCAATTATTATATGGAGCAGATGAGAATTTTTGTTGTTGACATTGGAAACAAAACCAAATCAATATGCAGTACAAAATTATGTTGACATGTAGGTTTGAACTTTCAACACAAGATACATCACTAATTGTTGAATTTAAATAATGATTAGTGTTCTTTCAGTAGACAATTATTAATTATTGTTGTTTTAAATATGTGATAAGTGTCCTTTCAATTGAGTTTACTAATTATTGATTTTAAATGTGTGATAAGCATCCTATCAGAAGAGATTTACTAATTATTGGCTTAAAATGTGTGATGATAAGGATCTATCAGCAGATATTTACTAATTATTGACTTAAAATGTGTGATGATAAGGATCTATCAGCAGATATTTACTAATTATTGACTTGAAATATGTGGTAAACATCCTTCAACTAGAGATTTACTAATTATTGATTTGAAATGTGTTATAAGTGTCCTTCCCGTAGAGATTTACTTATTACAGATTTGGAATGTTTATTGTTCAAATTGTTGTTCATTCAGTAGAGATTTACTAATTATTGAACATTACATCTGTGATAAGTGCCCTTTCACTGGCATTAACTTTAAATGTGTGATTGTTGACTTTTAAATTTAGTTTTACTTTTTATTGGAATTAAATGTGTCTTCAACATCCTTTCACCAGTTTTACTCATTGTTGAATTTAAATGTGTGACTGTTGTCTTTTCTTGGCACAGAAGGGGGTTTAGCCGTTTTCAATAAGACGCGGGCATAATCAGATTTGTGCAGTCCTGCTTCCCGTAGTCGATTTTCAAGTTTGACTCTTGGATCAGAAGTAATCTGTAAAAAATAAAATTTTATTTAAAATTCTTAGATTTTGGTAATTTTTAGAACATTTCTTCAAGAGACTTTAATCGATTGGCCAACAATAAAAACTTAACTCATTAGACATTTAATAGATTGCAATGAGATTAATACCAACAGAAGAAGGAAGAGGGAAGACCATCAGAGACATGGACGTGGGGTTGTGGAAGAAATGAGACTGAAAAACTGAATATGAGGAGAAATGACAAAGTTGTCATCAAATTTAATAAACTGGCACTCTCTTTCTTGGTTTATATGTGCTTACGAAGCACTAAGAGATCTATATGCTCTAATATCAACAATAGTGTCACCATGAGAAATAAGCAAATCAAGTAAAACATGCATTGTCATAGATATATACCTGTTTTGAGGTGTAACCATGCAATGCAAACAAAGGTTTCATCATTGGAGCTTCTTCTTTTTCTTTTTCTTCTTCATCTGGATGATGGGCTTCCCAAGCCTGAAAAAAAACCACACAAGAGCATCAGCTTAGCACTAAAGAATGAAGGCACAAAAAGTTTAATTTGAATTTGATATGATTTTGAAATGATCTCCAATTTACAGCAATATGATATTTTATACACACTAGTATTTTTTCACCTTCATTATCACTATGGAAATTATAACAACACATTAAGTGCCAGTTCCAGCCCATAAGAACATGAATCTGAGAGAAAATCATACAATTCTTAGACAAGAGGGGAAAGTGGAAATTTATCAATTACCAGGATTCTAGTTAACTTAAAGCCATCCATATCTAAAAATAATTACATAATTATGCAGCCTCTCAACCTTGTTATATTATGGCTATGGGTGGCCACAGAGAGAAAGCTTTTTTACTCGCGGCGCTGTCCAAAGCATAAATTTTGTTCATATTTGTCTCTTGATACACACGTAGAAAACTTATCAAAGCATACGAAAGTATACAACAGCGTTTGAAGGAATGAAATTATAATTCCTATGGACGCTTTTTCGTACCGTCGTGAAATGTGATTACCCGTCGTTGCCTGACCCGGGCCTCAAACATCGGATGTCTGACGTCACTGGGCCAAATTGGAGATTATTTCCATGGACAATTTTTTCAAAGGGATTAACCGCACTCAAAATCTGATGGTATTTTTGTAATCAGGGGCCCAAAATTAAGGTAAGGTCAGAGCAGATTTCGATAATAATAATAGGCCTCCGTCGGTCAGATCTGACCATGATGGATGCAGCACGTTGTGCTGTGCCTGGGCAGTGTATTTTCAGTAAGTGTGGTTGCCCAGGCACACTTCCTTTCCCTGCCTTAACCTGCATATTCAGAGGAGAGACAACGTCAATACGTCTGAGGAGAAGTTTGTAGGGGTATTTCTCTAAATTATACCATGGTAGGAATTGAATTTTGCCGGAATGGCCTGCTCTTATCGATTTTCAACCACCGAGGGTTCTTTTACATGCGCAAAGACACATGGGACCTCTGAATTTATCATCCGTCTCCAACAGGACTAGGCACTTATATCCTACCGCAGGATAAGGGAACAGAAGATATTCGAAAAAACGGATTTCAACATAAAAGCCTGTACCGACCGGGATTCGAACTCAAGTCAAGCAAGAACCTGCGACCATATTTGGCTTTGTAGGTCAATGATAACAATTTTTTTTTTTTTAATCTAGATGAAAATGTTACCCCTCCATATAGTTCAATATATAGATATAAACAAGACCAACTACAACGCCATTGGAAGTGTAATGAAACTAACACAACCAGTACACACTAGGCGCACATGACACAAAACAAAGTCAGTCAGTTTGTGGGTCAAAACAAGCAAAGAAGAGCGGGAAGAAGCTTTTTATATGAACAGCCATCTGAAAAGAGGCGCCGCTAAGCGCACACGGGGTGAGGAATCCTATCTGCGGCCGCCCTATGGGTGTTTTTTTTTAAAATATATTTTAAATTGAACGAATCACGTGAAAAGTGGCATTTCAATTAAGTTGCGATTACCGTGGCAGAATGATCCAGACTTTTCCTGGAAATACATGATACATAATCAATTCGTCGTGCTTTAACCTCGCTCGCTGACATTGACACTAAGTGAACTCGACAAAAGTAAGAAGAACTGTTGTAATTGAAATTCATGCATCACAGAACAGTATTTTGCAACTGTTCTTTTCCAGGAAAAGTCTTGTTTATTCTGCCACTATGCTCGCGGTCTTGTAACCAAATATTTCAAATCTGCCATTTTATCCGCGTAGTGTGTCGTGTCGATGAGACAGCCCACAGTAACAAATCGCTTTATTATTTTAAGACGTCAATATAAACGCCCCAATGTCAACGGGAAATGAAAGTTTAGACACAATTGTCGTAGAGCAGGTTTATCGTGACTTTTCATTCCCTCGATACAAATC
The DNA here is from genome assembly GCA_032466395.1 of Aegires albopunctatus. Taxonomy (NCBI): domain Eukaryota; kingdom Metazoa; phylum Mollusca; class Gastropoda; order Nudibranchia; family Aegiretidae; genus Aegires; species Aegires albopunctatus. Next base: position 9,918 of record JASKDV010204585.1, read on the forward strand.
TGTGCACCCAGGTGAGATTCCTTATAAGAGTTCTACAATATATTTTGTTATATATCAAATGGTAGGGTCCCACTTGTTTTACTGCCTTTACATTAACTAGATTGATAAGTAGCTTTCGCTAGAAAGGAATCACAGAATACACCGAAAAGAAGTTAAATCCATCCAGTGTGGTGCGTATTTATATTCATAATATTTTCATGTACACCAAATAAATTAAGATTTTATAAATGAAAACCTGAACCTTTAAAGCTAAATGATCTCATTTTAATAATAAAACGCATCTAACATGCCCATAAATGTAGACTTCGATATCTCTTATGTTTGAGATCTATAATTTAGTCTACTTAGGACTGTATAGCATAAAATATTACATTCTCTAAGTTCTACGTTCATGTACTAGACCTATAATCATATGGACCCTAATTTATATTTTGTTTTATTAACAATCAATATTACTAATACGGCAACTCAACTACTTGTAATAACAAAATAATAGGCCCATCTATTGTCATTTGCCTCACCAAACTTGATCTTTTTAGATCCGATGATATGCTAGGGGAACTCATTTTAAGCACGTTATCTATATCTATAAATCTATATATCTATAAAGGAGGAGATGGTACACACAATGTCATCGATCTCCTCCGAAACCACTGCATGGGCAGCTTTGGGATTTTCACATATTGAACTGTCAATATATCTCCCAAATCTGGTCTGATAAAATCTATCATAGACAATATACAGAGTC
>JASKDV010204596.1:0-10665 GCA_032466395.1 Aegires albopunctatus
CTCTCTCTCTCTCTCTCTCTCTCTCTCTCTCTCTCTCTCTCTCTCTCTCTCTCTCTCTCTCTCTCTCTCTACTTTCTCTCTCTCTGTTTTTCTCTATCTTCCTGTCTTTGTCTCTCCTGTCCCTGCTTCAGTTTCTATCTCCATGTAGATCTATCTCTTTTAGTGGTTCCACTTCTCTATTTCCATCTTTCTCTGTCTCTTCATACAACAACTACAATAACGACCACGGAGCGGAGCGGAGGCTGTGGACAACTTAGGCAATAATGTATAGTGTTCACTGTTTGACGCTTTTATGATAATGACAGGAGCGGAGCCGAGCGCGGTCTGTAGATTTGAGCGCGTAGAAGGGTGACATTAGTGTTGGTATATCGCATCGAAATATCGAACTATATCGATATAATTTTAAATACATGTATCGTCGAAATTAAATATTATCAATATTTTCTCGAATGTTTTACATATTATCTCAAATGTTTCGATATTTTCAATTTCACTTCGTTTCCACTATATGACATAATACACAATTTGTATTCTCATCACTTCCGCTGGAAAAAAATATTAATCTTAAAATTAGAAATATCGCAAAGACTTCTTTAATGTAGTTTCAAGAATGTGGTGGTTTTAAAGTATAATAATAGCTTTTACTCACTGAGCAGATTTATTGCAAAAACGTAGATTAAAAAAAAAATTCAATGAAAATATCGATTGGACATATATTTCAAGACGTCGCAAATATTTATAATATGGTATCGATTTCTATACCGGTATCAGTATACCGCCCAACACTAGTGAAATGTCGGTCAAACCCACCTAACGACTTTATAAAACTTGAAAAAAACAAAACAAAACATGAATATAAAAATAATGAAGAAAAAATAACGCGAAATATGTCCCCCAAGGAGCCATAGCTTACTAGTAAAAGTCTATTTTCTCATCGCCAAGGCAACGAAGGCCAAGTTAGGTAATGAAAGGAAAACAAAAATGTAAACACAAGACGATGAAGTCTGGTTGATAAAGATTTTCACAAGTCGGTTCTCGTGGACGTACAGCAATGTAATCTTTTAATTCTTTCGTCAACAGACTACAAGTGGTTTGCCAGAGGAAGGGTGGTGCTTGGGTGATGTCTGGGAGGGTCGGTGACAAGGCTTAATATCAAGAAGGGATTGTTACTGTCAAGATCAGAATTTATTTTTTTTTATGTAGTTTGCATGGTTGTTGGTTTCTTAATATTTTCCTCTTACCAACAATAGCATTAGTCTCATAGTTTTTGGATAAGGCTTCTGGTTGAATGGTTCTTTCAACTGTCATGATTATCTTCACATTCCAAATTGGCTTGGAGTGTACTCTAACTATATCGACCATCTTTGATAGGAAGGAATACGTGTAGAGTCAATTGAAATGTCTAAAGAGTCAATAGGTTTCGATCTAGGTTGGATGGGTTCAAAATGGTAGAGTCAATAGAAATGAGAATAGAGTCAATAGAGACAGGTTGGTTTAATTGAAGAAGATAATGGAGAGTCAATAGAAATGGGTATAACGTCAATAGAGATTGATTCAAATAGGTGTAGAATCGATAGAGTATAAAGTCAATATAGATATATCGGGTGGATTCCAATAGGTGTAGAATCGATAGAAAAGAGTATAGAGTCAATAGAGATAGATTGGATTGATTGAAATAGGTGTAGAATCGATAGAGTATAGAGTCAATAGAGATAGATTGGATTGATTGAAATAGGTGTAAAGTCTATAAAAAGGGGTGCAGTCGATAGAATTAGGCTGGGGTCGATTGAAATAGGTAAAGTAGACTCAATGAAAATACATGTAGTAATATGTTGTGTAAGCTGAAAATCGTGTCATTCAAGCAACCCAGAATTTAAAAACAAATTTGTTATCAAATCAGATAAAAAAAAAGATAATAAATAGAAAGCAGATCCCCTAACTTACGACGCCAAATCTTAAGAAGAAGAATCCTAACAGGAGTTCATTTCTACTTTTGTCCTGATATTTGCCCCACAACGTGGAATTCTAGAAGGAGAGCTTCTCGTTTTCGCAACTTTATAATCTGTTCTCTCTCCTTCACGACAATGTACAATACACACTCATACAATGGTTGAGAATTATTCAAGTCAATCTTTTCGTCAGACAAGCAATAGCCCTTTGAATAGATCACTGACTTGTCTCGTAAGCCTATTGGCTCTGTCCGTTAAATCTACTATCTGTGAATTGTGAATATTATCTGAGGAATGGTACCGATAGCATTGTCACCAGCAAAAGGCTGTCTTTGAGCTTCCACGCATTCTTTGGCAAATTCTAGGTTATCATTTCTCATTTTGGAGAACATTATTCTAGATCTCTACATATACTAGCTGGCCCGTTGCAGCTTTGCTTGTAAAATAATTGTACCAATACAACGATAGAAAATTAGAAGGGCTCAGTCCGAGAAGTATTTAAACGCCAAATCTGGCCAGTCAAAAGTTATATCAGATAATTATACAATCACCATTTTCAACCATAGACAGTTATCTGTATTTTCTTAGCGAAAACAAACATTCTTTGGGATGTTTCAAACTAAGAGCTGTTAGCAATTTATGATCAAAATAGTAGAATGGTACTAAGGAATCCAAAAACGCTTGGAGAGAATTTTAGCGAAAGAGATGTAAATTTTGGTTATATTATTATAATTTATCCTCTGAACAAAAGAGTTAGATCTATACCTTAATATGGTGATATATCTTGAAAGTAAATAAGGCTAGACCTTGCCCTCAACGAAGAATTTGGAAGAAATCATGTTTTCAACCATCTACATCTAGATCTAGTTTCTAAAAACGGGTAGATATAGATTTTGATATAATACGTCTAAACCTAGATCCCCGATTTAAAACAATTGTATCTAGATCTAGTGAACATTATAAGGGATGGTGGATCCAACGAGTTTGTATCATGTGTCTTTAGAGAAGGCACTATTTCCCGCTTAATTCACTCGACTCAGATATGAATGAGTACTATGCTACTAAGACACTATTGCCTGTGCCCGAAAAATGAAATCGCGCCGAACAAGTTTCGAGTCTTGTCTGCCCTGTTCTGAGTTGCTGTCGGAAAGGAGTTCGGAAAAAATCATTGTAAAGCGCCATGAAATATATGTTTACGCTGTGGATGTAAACACTATTAAGGCTAGATGGTCGAGTGGATAGTAACGCTGCACTGTGACTTGGAGGTCCCCGGTTCGAGTCCCATTTTGGCATCTGTTTTTTTCCCCTGGGCAGGATAATCCTCTCCTATTGCCCTCCTGAAGCGCTGCACTACGGCTGACGTCTGGGATATCAAAACAACTTTGCTTTTTTTCTTTTTCTTTTCTTTCTTCTTTTTTGAAAATTTGTTTTAATACATAACAGTAACAACCAAGCCACAATGCCATAATATAATAATAAATTTTGACATGTTTCTAAAAACAACGATGAGATCAATTTTAACAAATAATTAACCAATGATCGTGATATTAATAAGACAAGTTTATAAAATCATTATTCAGAATTATACCCCTAATTAATCTTTAACCAGTAATGTGATTAGCTTAGACATGTTTAGGAAACAATATTTTGAATAGTTTTAATAAATCGTTAATCAATATCCGTGATAATGATGACTCACGATTATGATATTAAATATAACGTAGCATTTCCGTTGAAATTGATTTTTAACTAACTTGCCTTGTCATAGAATAGTTTCATAACAAAGATTAGATTTGTAACCATTTACCTTTACGAATGGCACAAACGAATCATAATATCATATAATTATAATTACTACCATATTATTATATTATCATCATATCATATTATCATAATACAGGAGCTTTACCTACATGGGCACTTTTATGTTTATTTCTCTTTATAAAACCATGATTAGATCTGTATTGGAATATGGAAATTGTATTTGGAGACCTATATTTAAACGGCGGTCTATTGATATTGAGAGATTTCAGTGAAGAGCAGCAACCAATTTATTACCTGTAATCCAATTTTTGTCATACGAGGAAAGATTAAAATATCTTAGACTACCTTCGCTTAAATACAGAAGAAAAAGGGGAGACCTTATTCAATTAGATACGATTGTACATGAAATTGACAACTTTGACCATAATTAATTACATAAGTTCCCATGTAACTTTCACCAGAGGTGACAGATAGAAAATATATGTTTTTGGTTGTTCAACTTCTGTAAGACATAATTCTTTCACTTTTAGAACTGTACATACTTGGAATAGTTTTACATTTCAGACTAAGTGGTAGAAAAGTTTACATTCCTTTAAGAACGCTGTGGATAGGGAGCTCCATGACATCACGTTTATTTATGATAATTGATATCATGATTCATTGATGACATTGTTCCTGAATGTCCATGTCCGATTTAATCATACCCGTGATTCATATAATGGAACATAAAAAATATGGCATAATTCATTTTCAGTTATGTTAATTGTACAAAAGCGCAGGGCATTTAAAGATAATCGTTCCCTTTTAGACCTTTGCAATGATAATATTATGATATATGATATATGAAACACTATTTTGAATAGTTTAATAAATCTTTAATTAGATTAAACTATTAATCTAGTAACGATTAAATATTATAATATTAAACAGAACGTAGCTTCCCCCCCCCCCTTTTTTTTAAAGCTTGATTTCTAAGTAATGACTACTGTACTTGTCATAGAATCTAGAATCGTTTCATACCAAAGATTAGGTTAGTAACCATTTAAGTTAATGAATGGTGGTGGGGAATCATATCATAAAATTATTATTATCACATCAAATTATTATATCGCAATAGGTTATGTTAAGGGATCAATATATAGGACGTTGGCATTTAATAGCCATATTATTAGTATAACATTATTAGACCAATGATATTGGAGGTCATGGCTTTGATATGGCGTTGATTTTTGGAGACTTTAATTTTCCATCTGTTGACTGGATAAGACCTTGTAATGTATTTCCCGAGAATGTGTTCATAGAGGCATTCCGTGATGCTTTTATAATTCAATTAGTAAAGGAGGCCACAAGACACCGTATCAATCAGAAAGATAACAATTAACAATATCGAACATTTGGCTCCTTTGGGAAGAAGTGATCATGACATGTTACATAATATATCTCTTAAGTTATCAATAGCATCAAATAATCAAAAACGTTCACGTCGCACCTCTGTATGCCGCCTCGGGGGTTGAGAAGGATTTGGATTGTATTGGCCTACCAGGGACGCTCAGTAAAGCGCATTGAGAACATTTAGTGTGAATGCGCTATATAAGAATGCTCTTTACGTTTTTGCTTCCAGCTAGCTGAAGACATTCTTCTTGAGATGGACGTACTTGCTTAGTGCTTATTCATCAAACCTCTTTTATTTATTTACTATTATTTTTTATTCACACACACACAAAAAAGGAGGGTATGAGCTATCCTCAATTGGCAAATTACAAGATGGATGGATGGATTTTTCAGGGTTTTTTAGCTGCCCTTACGCCTTCCACGAGTCACACAGGTACAGCAGCCCCCGTCTGGTCTTCTCCGAGAACCAGCTTTCAACCAATATGGGAAACCTGGCTTACAGCTCACATCACTTTGGAGGCTGGTCAGTTAGTTGACTGTGAGACTCGGCCAAAGCGGAGGTCATGTTGCGGTCAACACTCGCTGCTGATGTAATCTGTTAAGAAAAGAAGGAGATGTCTGAAAGAAGAAATATGACAAAATCAATTCCTCCTCATAAGCGAGTTGGACAGGATAGAAGAAGTGAACAGATTAATTGGCCAAATCGTACAAGGAGGAGGCATCAGTCCTGTATTACTCAATTGTTGGAAGTTATGGAAGATTTCACTAAATATATTGATCTTAAAAATAGCATTGATGTAATATATTTAGATTTTAGAAAAACCTTTGACTCTGTACCACACATGAAACTTTTTGCTACACTTCAGTCTTATGGACTGATTGGTAATGTTCTGGCTTGGATAAAATCCTTCCTGACCAACCGTAGACAAAGAGTTGTAGTTAATAACGAATGTTCAGACTATATCCATGTAAAAAGTGGTGTTCCCCAGGGAAGTGTGTTAGGCCCTCTTCTATTTATTCTATATATAAATGATCTCCCTAAAATACTCCATTCTCCATGTAAAATATTTGCTGATGATACTAAAATGTATTCCTTCGCTGATAATTATAATTTATTACAGAACGATTTAAATTCTTTGTTTGAATGGTCTGTAAAATGGCAGATGGGTTTTAACATTTCTAGATGTAAAGTTTTGCACATTGGTAGAAATAATCCATCACACAACTATTATGTGGACTAAGATGAAAACGTTTTCCTATCAGTATGTGAATCAGAGAAAGATGTTGGTGTTGTATTCGATATTTCCGTAGTGACTTGACACTCAATTCCGTAGTGACTTGACACTCAATTCCGTAGTTACTTAACACTCAATTCCGTAGTGACTTGACATTCAATTCCATAGTGACTTGACACTCAATTTTGTAGCGACTTTGACACTCAATTCCGTAGTGACTTGACACTCAATTCCGTAGTTACTTAACACTCAATTCCATAGTGATTTGATACTCAATTCCGCAGTGACTTGATACTCAATTCCACATCCTCGACTCCGTTCTGTTCCACTCATCACAAAAGCAGTGAACCCTGTAAGCTATCATTACATGTATAATAGGATTTCACTTATACATCCCAAATTCACAGACAAAACTCAACTGGTTTGAGTATTACTGTCAATACAATGTATGCAAAATAATTTTATTGTTTTTTGAAATATTAGAGAAGACTAATTAGGGCTACGTGTAGATCTAAGTAGTTCCTTCTTCTTAAAATAAACTGACAGAACTCAACTGGGTTGAGTATTACTGTCAATACGCCAAATAATGTTATTGTTTTTTGAAATTAGAGAAGACTAGTTAGGACTATATGTAGATCTAAGTAGTTCCTTCTTCTTCAATTAAACTGACAAGGCTGGGGTTAAGTATTACTGTCAATACGGAAAAAGAAAAAAAGAAAAAGAAAAAGAAAGATAATATTCATAATAAATAAGTTAATTAAATATTAATTCATTTAATCTATGTTTGAAGTATTAGATATTCCTTTATTATGTTAGCAAACTAATGAGATGTAGGCGTAAGTATTTCATAATGTAGCCTATGTTTACGATTATCAACACTTCCGTTACTTCATTATGGAAAATGAAGGAAGTGTGCTCAATAACAACCGTATCCACTTTACACATTACTAACTACGTGAACAATCGAAAATCCAAAAGGAAAAACCCAAACCTGTCACTTAAGAAAAATTGAAGACTGGCGTGCGTCCATTCTAACATCAATAATTCTTGACAACATACAATGATTTACTCCAATATATTATACATGAATTTAAGATAGCAACCAAAGATAACTGCAAACATAGGACTATTCATTTTATCTCCTGAAAAGATTAGATCGATATCCATACAATAAGTTTTAATATAGTTTTGTAAAAAATGCCATGTCTGGTTTGATGCCCTCTGGTATCAATCAAAGATTAAATCGTTGGTTGGCGGAACAAAGGACAGTCTCTTTCTCTGTAATTTGCAGATCTTGGAGAGAGTACATAAAAAGGCAGCAAGATTTGTAACTAATAACATGGTAGCACAATACATAACAGGAAACAGTTGGAGTGGACACCTTTAGACTTTTAGAGGAACAAAGAGCTAGAAATAAAGTTGTAATATTCTTTAAAGCAATTAATTGTCAAATAGATATCACCTTAAAGGAACTAAACAAAAGAAATAGGAGAACTAAAGACTCAGATAGTCAGACATTTAACATCCCTGTCTCTGATAATGATTGCCGTAGACATTCTTTCTTCCCTAGCACTGCTAAAATGTGGAATAAATTGAATCCTAATATTAGAAGTAGCGAAAGTGTTGATAATCTTAAACATAAGCTACAAAATGAAATACTAAAATCTTCATGAGCCTAATTAGTTGGGTTTTTTTTGCATATATATGACAGTAATATTCAACCCAGTTGAGTTATATTATGTCAGTTTATTTGAAGAAGAAGAAGATATCAACATATTTTTTCACATTTTGCTATATTTTTAGGTTGCTGTGGTTGGATTTGTATAGAGCTAGATTCTAGATCTAGTACAAATTGGAAAGTTACTCTTATTATTTTGTGGCTGCGGTCATATTCTTTTTTTTCTCTTGATATTAGTAATTTCTCAAATGAAGAGTTGTGTTTCGGTTGGTCACTAAATATCACCGCCCATCGCTAAAAATATCACAGCACATCGCTAAATATCACTGCATATCACTAAATATCACCAAGTTTGTTTTTTTCTGTCTAAGACATGGATTGTGTGTTTGTAATTCAAATTTAGTGATAATCATCACTCATCATATATTCAAATTTTTTGTCCATAATTTCTTTTTCCCTTTCCAGAAGGTCTTTGAAAAGATTAACATTTTTTGCAGTTTTACTTTTAGTTGCTTTTATGTCAATTTGTTCCAACTAGATCTGAACAAGGAGTAATTCTATTAGAATAAGAATTTGTTTCTAATTTGAATTGAATTCTGTTTTTTAAATAACTTTTAGAAGGCATTTCTTGTTCTTTCGTCATTTATTACGAGAAAGAGGTAGAGAGAGACAGGGACAGAGAGAGACACACACACAGAAACAGAGAGAGAGACACAGAGAGACAGAGACAGAGAGAGTCAGAGACACACACACACACACAAGGTCATACACACCCGACAATTGGTGATATGCGGTGATATTTAGCGATGTGCTGTGATAATTTTAGCGATGTGCGGTGACATTTAGTGATATGTGGTGATATTTAGTGAATGCGGTAAATAGCCTGCCCCGTTGTGATTTTATATTAATCTAGATTCTGGGTATTATTATAGAAAAGGACCCGCTCACACTTTGCTTTGGGAGACATGTTTTCTTATGGATTTTGGGGTGCTGAGAACGAATCTGATAATGAAAGTCGCCGCAAATTGTTCCGAAGAAAACTAAGGTCAGATCTTTTTAGTTAAGGGGATGATAGGCATTTTTTTTTGCTAAGTAAGTAACACAAATTTTTAAAAATTAGAAAAATACCCCCCTGACTAATAAAAAAAAGTGAGGAAATGGGGGGTTTTAGGGGGGTTTACCCCCCTGACGTTACAAAAAAAAACACACAGAAAAGGGGGGTTTCACCCCAGATATCATTGTGACGTCATTAGAGAGTTGTTATAGCACGAAAACCATGCATTTGCAGCGATTTTTAGTGCCATATTCGTTCTCAGGGCATAAAAATGTGGTAAGCACAAAAAAAACAACAGTAGTTTGTGGCTCTAGATCTAGAACTAGATTTCTCTAAGTCATCCAAGTCACTAGATCTAGAATCTAGATCTAGATCTAGAGGTGCAGCAGCAGATGATTATTCTAGATCTAAATTATCTATATATCTAGATTCTAGATCTAGATTAGATCTAGATCTAGATATCTAGATCTAGATTCTAGATCTAGATCTAGAAGATCATTAGACCTTGTCTAGGCCTACCTTAATATTTATTTGGAACTAAATCTAGATCTAGAATCTAATCAAAGTTTCAATAGAGCTTCTTATGGGATGTGCAGTGAGATTTTGCTGGTCACAGATGTATGAAGATTCTATAACAGCCTCATCAATTCATGGTAGATTTTAGATTATATTAGTATTTGCCCATCTTAAACTTGCTGATTAGTGATTGTCTGGAGAGAATGAAACTAAAATTTCCAAGAATTTCAAGTTTTTCAATTATTGAATCGGCACTTCCGGCACACCCACTAACCAAGATAATGGAGTTCAAAGAAATTCTATTAATAGATTTTCTTTGATTGGCAATCGTTTTTAGAGACAGGGATGTTAATATGTCTAACTATCTGAGTTCCTACTTCTAGTTTTATTTTGTTTTGGGGTTGGATTTTTTTATATAGATCTATATGTAGGCCTACATAAAATTTCTATTATTAAACCACAATATAAAATAAGGTAAATAATATCCTTATTCACGTAACAGTAAAAACCGTAGCCTAGAGCAGTTAATGTTTTTGAATGGATGAAGGATCATGCGCACTTTTACTTTCGTTTTTATCTCGAGGATTTCACAACAATCCGTAATGATGGGTTAGATTTCAAGTGTTGGCTCCTTCTGATAGATCTATATACATATGTGAGATATAAGACATCGACTTCATTTCATCATGTTAGCTGCTATTACCACAAAGAAAACTTTAAGCCAGCTTCTTTTCAATCAGCCGAAGCCTCACTTGATCTCAACCTTTTTATTGAGGGCCTCAGGCTTAGATCTAGATCTATATCTAGATCTAGATAGATCTAGATCTAGATCTAGATTGTCAAGCGATAGATCTAGATCTACACCGCGATCCAATTTTACGATGTCGACGAAACATTTGCAGTTTTCTGGAATGCGCTTAATAAGAGAGGGTGATGACTTGAGTAAGGATATTCAAAGAGAACGTTTTTTGGTAAGTAACCAGTCGGTAAAATTATAGAAACGAAGTGTCTAGGTGTACGCCGGACACGAATTTTCCCGCGACTTCCGTGTCCGCGCGGACACAGAAGGTTCGGCCA
>JASKDV010204607.1:0-10664 GCA_032466395.1 Aegires albopunctatus
TAACCCCCCCCCCCCCCCCCCCCCCCCAATATACCAATCTCAAGTTTCACTGAATAAAGACAGATTTTAACTTCTCACTGATCTCCTTTCTCTTCATGCAAAAAATATTTATTTTTGCTTCTCTTTTTTACATTATGAAGATGCATTGCTTGCTTGAACTCAGTACTAAAGTATTTTAAATAATTTAAATAATACAATAATACTATTGCAATTTGATGTTTTATTGTAAATGTACATAACATTGAACTGATTGTCAGTTTTCTGTTGGGACAACCTTTGAAATGAGTGGATTGAAAGACGTTGAAAAGTGAACAGAATATGACCATGCACCTTCTCTAACCTAAATAAAGCATACACACATAATACAACCAAAGCTGTTCAATCAGTAGAAGTCAGATATGTCAGATGCAATGCAATGGTAACCATCTATGATGAATTGACATAATTTTATCAGGTATAAAAATCATATAAAAATTCATATTTCAGATATAAAAATCCATTAATAAACTATTATTCCTCTAAATACCCAAATTCAAATAAAGTCAGTACTTTCTCTATGATGCAATTATACGAAACCAAACATTGAGCTTGACTAGAACAGAATGCTGGCTAGTGATGACTAAGTTCTCATTTAAACTGCTACTTGGTGTATGAAAAATGCATTATCCCAGCCCCAACCATCAATTATATTCAATACTTCATTGGTAAGGAATTCATTCTGAGTTAATTTATTTCTTTAAAAAAAACAAACAAACGGAAATGCTTCAACCGTCACCAGAAAATCATTTTGCGGGCATTGCAGATTCCTTGTGTGGTTTGACCTGGTTTAAGATGTAGTCCCAGCCATCAGTTGTATGATCCCATAGATGTGCAAAAAAATCTACCGAATGATCTTTAGCACCTTGAAGCCGATTGCCTAGTGTTTCAAAGCTAGGAAAAGCCTGTTTCTTGAAATTCTCTAAACTTCAATGGAGAAAGAAAAAGAAAAGGAAAAAATTATATGAACCTTACCTATATCAATTTATCATAAATATATTTGAAAATGTTATTTCCTAGTATATACCTGTGTGAAAAGTAAATGGAATGCTTGGTACTACTACAGTGGAGTCCACTTGATTTGAAATTCCCTCAAAGTCTAGGTTTTCATTCTTCATTGGTTTTCTTAAAAAATCTTGGTTAATTCAAATTATTTCTGGCCAAAATTGAATAATTTAAAGTCATAATTGAAAATTCCACTGTATTAATGACTGTTAAAGACAATAGCATCTCAACCATCCACCAATTTCAATCCATCCCAAAATAGGGCCCTAGTCATAGCAATAAAAGGCTGACTTATTAATAGACAATACAGTACAGTAAATCTGTAAAGTAAAATGCCAAGCTGTGCAATAGAGATCAGACTCAATCTAAATCTAGCGACTGATATTGATAGAAAGTTTACTTAACCATCTTCCCTTACAACTTTTCTTGATTTGAATCAGTGACCCCATTTCCAATTCCAATAAATCAGTATAAATTTCATAGAAATAATTATGTCCCAGAGATACCGTTCAAATTAAGTAGCTGTTTGTTCCAAATACCGGTTGGCACTGTATTATTGAAGATAGACAAAGAATAAAATTCTTAATTAAAAAAATAAAGAAGGATACATACTCTAGAAATTTTTCCAAGAACATGAAAATTGCTGCTATAAGGGAAACAATAAACAAAACAATAACAGCATAGTCTGCAATCCTCCATATTGCACTGCGAGGTTTTTCATCTTCGTTGACATGCCGTAGTTCATTCTGTGCTCGTTGCACTTCAAGTTTTTTTCTGGCTTCCATTGTGGAGGCTCGAAGACTTCTGGCAGATTGAGATTCACTCTAAAAAGAAAAAAGAAGAAAAAAAAAAAAAGTGCGAGTAAATACACAAGCGATACTCTGAATCACAATGATTTATCAAATTCAAATGGTAGAGATATCTATACCATTATCAGCAACTATTTGTGATTCAATTTATACAGCCATTGCAAGGCATTACTACATCCCAGTAGGATGCGATGTTGAGTTCTTGGGAAAGGCCCTCTACATGCATTCCTCACCGTACGCAGGTGTAATATGGGTACCTGACAAAAAGTTGAGCAAGATCTCAGTATGCTAGAGAGAAGTGCCTTTCACCAGGTCACACCTCTGTATGCCCTACAGATGATGAAAATGATAAAAAGGATTTTGGAATATAACGGCCTTCCAGGGAAACTCTGTAAAGCACAATGATTATATCTACTGAAAATGTGCTGGATAAGAACGCTCTTTACTTTAACCCTTAAAGGGCTGGCCCTGCTCATAATTTCAACCCTCAGATAGCGGACGTAAGGGGCATAACTCTTATGTCTAACTAACATGTTTCACAAAATTTAACTTACCATTAGAAAAAACAAGTTACAGACATGATTTAAATACCAAAAAATATTTATAAGGATCTGATGTACATTCCAGATCCATTTTGCCTAACTTAGGGCCAGTATGTTAGGTAAAAATTTCAACTTCGACTGGTTCAAGCTGATCTGACCATGCCCACCCCGCCTGGTTTGTTTCTTCAATGAGCCCCCCATTAGGACTAGATCTAGCTGTTCCATCGTCGTCGTCAGATTAATCTAGACCTATAATCATCTCCATCAAGATCTATGTCACTCTCAGTGTCTATTTCATCACCATTGTCATTATCAGGCCTTTATTTCAACCTCATCATCTTCGCGAATTGGACATCTAACTGCGAGAGTAAATTGAACACCATTTTCAACAAATCGTAACAAGATAAAGAATGCTTCGATTGTCAAACGAAAGTAGAACTCTCATATCTATAGAAAAGGTGGATGTTGACTGCATGAAGGAACTGAATCCACACTTAAAATGAGTATACCTGGCTCAATTACTAGCAGACGATGATGGGCGACGCTGCACAATACAGTATTGGGTGATGACGCTGCTTATGGTTAAAAGCATGTAGCATCTAAAGATGACCAAAGCCGACAATCTAGCCAGGAAAAGTAGTGCCTGTCCTCTGATTGGTGGTCTTTTTTTCTTCTTTTTTTTTTACCTATTTAAATAGACGAAATAAGGTATGATGCGAACTAGAGATTCAAAGTTGAGGAAGCCATAGTTAAATTTTTTCTTTAACCATCAAAATAGCTACAAAGAAAACTGTTAATTTAGTATGTAGGGACAAAGCTACCAACCTAAGATTTGCAGAATTTGTATCCACAGAGTACCTAATTTGTATTTTCATCTGCAAATTTATATTCCATCGACTGTTGTTCACACATCGTCATACTTAATAATTTTATAAAATCAAATGTCAAATATTGACTCGACACACACATGCATTGTCTAGTTAAAATATATAAATCCAATTAAAAAGAGTTGATTACCCTGAATGAAATGAATTCCAAGTTAGTGAAATATTCTAAAAAAATACTGACATACTAATACACACCCTTTACTAAACATGCAATGCCCAAGTTCAAGATTACCAACAAGCCCTTTTATACGCTGTCTTGAGGCGGAAAACGACAAAAACTTGGATTTGTTGAATTTGTATCTTTATCACCTAATTTGTATTTTTGCCTCAAATTTGTATTAAAATACAATAATTTGTATTGATTGGCAGCTCTTTTTAGGGACAACACAGCTGTATAAATTTGGTCAAAAAATATACTTGTGCGATAATCATATTCATGGTTGACTTGAAAATTCCTTATTCAGAAGATTGGGAAAATTCATGTTACAATAGACCACAATGATAATGATCCTCTTGTTATTTCATTTAAGGGCAGAGAGTGTGTGGGCTTTAGAACTATAAGTATAATACAACGTCAGTTTTCATAAAAG
The DNA here is from genome assembly GCA_032466395.1 of Aegires albopunctatus. NCBI lineage: Eukaryota > Metazoa > Mollusca > Gastropoda > Nudibranchia > Aegiretidae > Aegires > Aegires albopunctatus. The sequence goes on from JASKDV010204607.1 coordinate 3,870, forward strand.
CAATTTCAAACTATTTAATCACTGAATAACAATGTCAACTGTTACTACAGAGAGTCATACTGACTAAAGTTGACCATGAGTGGCATGAGATTTCTTGGCCTTATTGTGGGTCTCACGTTTTCACGCTCAAAGTGTAAAGATTGGCAGGACTGAAACAGTAACAATATTGAAAATAATAGCAATCATGAAATAGCGACCAGAAGAAACAAAGGAGGAGGAGAAAAAGAAGAAAATGCATTGATTAGCATGCTCCCATGGAAAATAAAGAGCACAGTATTATAATATTATGTTGGCCTACCTTGTCTGTTAAGCTGCTTTCTGTAGAAGTAGAAGATGATGAGGTGGCTGCTGGAGATGCTTTTATTTCAACTGCTTTGACTTCAACCTCAGACTTTGATTCTTTTGCGACTTCAGATTTTCTCGTCTGAACAGTTTCCTCTGATTTAGAAGTTTTCTCTGTCTGCCTTCCACGTGATCTTGACCTAGTTGATCTTCTGACTGCTTTTGTAGTTACCTTGCGACCTCTTGAGCGAGACCTTGATCTCGATCGGGAAGACTTTCGAGATTTTGATGAAGACCTTCTGCTCTTAGTCTGAAAGGAAAGACAAAATATGTCAAAGTCAAATGATTTTATCTTAGCCTCATTCATATACAGAATTCCCCTAAAATCAAAATGACATCTCTCTTTCTTTTATTTGGCCAAGTGTCGTAAAAAAACAGCCTCCTCCAGTCAGAATAGGTATCTAAACCACTAAATGCCTTTTAGTTGAAAATTTACATGATCATTTATAAATGCCTCGATCATGTTTAGGACCACAATACAGCATGAATAAAAAAACGGATGGTGTGCACATATTACAGCATTTTTGTTTACGACTTTATTGACGACATGCTGTGTGAAAATATAATTATTGTTTGCACCTAAGATACAATGACATTGTGGCCGAGTGGATAAGGCGATGGACTTTCAAATAAACGCTGCAGGTTCTTCTCCCAATTTGGTAGATTTTGGTTTTTAAAAATAAAATTGTTAATATCTTTTTATTTCCTTTGATTTTGGAAGAATCGCTTCTTATTATTGGCATTGCTATTCTTATGGCTGTGGCTCGGTAGCGTTTTTAATCATATTATTCCTCAGGTGGTGTATTTTTTTAAATATTAAAAATAGTTCGTTTATAAGTTCTTAGTTTGAATAGTTATCTTTCTCTTTCGAAGTACCTAAGAAGGAAAAATATCATTTTAACATAATTTCCCCCGCCTATTCATCATACTACTTTCTTCTCCCTTTCTTATTTAAAATATTTAGATTTACATTTCTATTATCAATTTCAAATGAAAATCCATTCATGCGACAGGAGTTCAGCTTGTCAAGTTTGTAATGTGGCATAATATGATAGCTTTTTATGCAATTTTAGCAGCAAAAAACAAAACAAAAAACAAACAGTTAATATCTAAACCTGCACAAGATGACAGCTAAAGTTGAAGATTGTGGGAAGAAATGAGTGCTAGTAGTGCTGTTTTTGCTTTAAAATTAAGGCAAGCGTTGTTGGTCTAACATAGCCAGGGTCTTTTGATCAGTTGATAACAAGACCATTTTGTTGTATATTATGAAAGTGAAAGAATCTGAATCTTTGAGTGGGGATAAAAAAAACTTGTGATATTCACCAAATGAACTTTAACTCTTAACGAGCGGGCTTGCCGGGCACAGGTGGGAAATCCCCTGATCCTCTACCTTTCGCTAGGACGGGCTTGCCTATGCAGCTCCCTTCTCTCACGATCCTGGTAGTGAGGTTACCGCGAATTATTAACAGTCAGCGAGACATTAGATTGTATGGACATGTTTTTTCTTCTTCTTTGCCTTTTGCGTGTTTTGATTGACTTTGTATATTTCGTTTTGATATTGAAATTTATCGTTTTATGAAAATAAATATCTATATAATATAATAGATTATGTATAAAAGAGCAGGGTTTTTTTTTAATCATCAAACTCCATTACTTCCCCCATCTCTACATTGTTTTTCTTACTAATCATATCACTCAGTATTTATATCATTGCACTGTTTATCTAAATTTCTGTTATTTCATCCTCATCCAGCAACATAACCAACCCTGCACTCCCCCCTCCTTCTCTCTCTCTCATCGCTCCCCTCCTCGTAAACCTCTGGTACTCCATTGGCCAGCACCTCCTCTGTTGTGAAGTCAATCGGGTCCATTGTCGATAATTGGTGATCCGTAAAATAAGGTAAATGTGATGGCAAATAAAGATGTGTGGCTTGCAAGAAGTGCAAACAACGAAAGAAAGTGATAACTGATAGGTAGAAAGAAGAGACAAAAGCTCCCTTTACAAGCCCCACCCCAAATTCAAGGTAATCACCTGAGCACAATCTTTGGCTATAACATCAATATCAATTTTGCATCATTCCAACCTCAAGCACCACCCCTTAGACTCATCATACATCCATACATACATACGGTAAATACTTTGATTGAAACAGGCTATCATTGCCAACATCCTGATCTGATTGGATGTAAATCCAAATGTAACATTGTGTCAAACGTTCCAGTGGTCGATATAGTCTGTGTATGATGAATTTGATTGGTTGTGTATTCAATTCCGTAAACTAGGGACTCTTTTTACTTTCCATTCCTTCAAGTTCAATGTATAACTTACCTGCCCAACTGTCAACTGACGACGCACATCATTTTTTGGTTGATAAGATTGATATACACCCCTCCCCACCTTTCGCTCATCATCCTCATCATTTACCTCTTCTTCCTCTTTCAACTACTACTATCTCTACACACACTCACATAACATAAATACAGAAAGGAAGAGAGAGAGAGAGAGAGACGGATAACATAACATAAACAGAGAGAGAGAGAGAGAGAGAAACAGGAGCAGTAAATGAATAAGACAATCAAAGTTTCCGTTATAACTACACAAGCGAGATGGACATCATGTACGGGGGAGGGGGGGGGGGGGAATACACATACACTGTCATGTATTACACATCCCTCCAAAATTTTTATATTTTATGCTTGCTCTTTTTAAATGATCTCTATACACGTAACATAGTTTTAGCTGTCCACTGACCCAAACATCGATTGTGGTCCTGTTTCACTGCTTGTAAAAGTTGTAACAAGTGCGAAAAGCTTGAACACCGTGAGAAGCTAGTGAGCCGCAAGGCATATGACGCCCGCCTGCAATGGCTGGCGAAAATTTATGCGTCCCGCCTTAAACATAATAGGTTGGTCAGGGACAGGAAAGAAAACGAAGTCATTACGCGTCCCGCCTGTTAAGGGTTAACTCAAAATGACCAAAAATGATGCACTTATCATCTTATGAGCGTGACAAATATGACTTCAACTGGTAAACCATTTTTTTTGTTCAAGTTCATCCTAGATCTAGATCTAGATTCTAAATTCTTTTGCAGCTGTGACCCACTAGCTGTCCCAGGCTCATCGATTAAAATGACATTTTACTGAAGGAGCAGATACTTTTGATGCAGTGCTTCATATGAGATGGTATAGATCTAGTCTATGACCCTTTTGAAAAATTACAGCTGCATTCAACTACAATTACATTAATTTTTTCATAGTTTGCCAAGACAGACATATCAATTTTAGATTTGTTGTTGGCCGACTCTTTTCGTCTTGACAAATGATTTGGCAGAATGTTGCGCTACGCCTGGGCAATGTGTTTTAAGGAACTGTGATTGCCCCAAGAATGCTACCGTCCCTCAGATCTTGACTAAGTATAAATTAAGTCATGGTAGGAATTAATTTTGCAAGGGTCTACATAGAATGTAAATTATAGTGATTTATTGAAAATTTAGTACTGTATTACAGTCAAAACCCGCTTTTATTCTGAAACTCCAAAAAAATTCTAAAATTACAGTCTAACCGGGATTTCAGTATAACCAATAATGATGCAACATTGCTGTGTAGAATTATTTTAGTATGTTATAATGGTGTTTCCAGTATCATTCACGTCAATGGAAAGGAAACACTGCATCAGCCATTTTGTATGAGGACTTGGGACAGCCACTCACTACGTTACAATGGTTTTCGGTTTCGGTTTCTTTCGGACTTTCTTTTTCGTACTATTTTGACTTTTGACCTAGAATTCCTGCGATTTCTTTTCTCAACGAGCCAAAAAGTATTTCACTATATTATTATAAAAGCGGGCTTACGTTCAGATTAACCGGTCTATATTTATATAGAGAGAAAATTCTGTTTTTTGAAAACCGAGATTTCAGTAAAGATCTATCCGATTTCAGTTATAATAACCGAGTTCAACTGTATTTGGGTTCTAAGTTAAAAACGACAGATATAATATTTAAAATGCTTATGCAGCTTTAATCATGTTCTTCATATTAGGTTTGCCTCCACCACCAACATATGAAGAATCTCTTGAAATGCAGAACAGAAATGGAGAGAGGCGGAGGCCATCTGTGCAGGAAACAAATTTAGATGAGGTTGATATTTCAATATGTTCAACTGATGCTGCCAGTGATCATGAAAATGCAAGTGGCCTTGATCCCCTTAGATCACAGAAAACATCTAAGAGTATGGGAACAGGTATATGTGATAGTTTTATAGAAATATTTTAAAACAGGATAACTTACAAATAATAGTGAAAATTATGAATGAATAAATAACTATTATAGTCCACAACATACTTTGTGAAGGGTTTTAACCTCTCTGCTTATCAAATAGCAAAATAAATTTTTTTTAAAAATATTAAATGACTTTAAATCAATTGAGGACTCAAGTCAAAATGAACCAATCACATACCAAATGGTTCCATTTTACGGTATAAACTACTTGTAATCTTTGTTGAGAGATGTGATTTTGCATGCAGTTTATTACCACATTTTAATTTCTTGTTCTGTCTTGGGCAGCTCTCAATCTCCCTCCAGGTCATTTGTATTGCCTTCACTTCTCCTTCTAGATGTCTCCACCAAGTTGTCTGTGGCCTACCTCTTTTCCTTTTGCCCTGAGGGTTCCAATGTAAAGCTTGCCTCACAGTTGTGTCTGGATGTTTACTCAGTGTATAGCAAATCCAAATCCATTTCATAATCTTTAATTACTTCTCTACTGGCCGATGCTTGCTCTGCTCCCAAAGATCTTTGTTTCTGATTTTGTCTGGCCATTTTATTTGAAGGATATATCAAAGGCGTCCGTTGATGGAATGCACTCTCTAAATAGACTAGATTAATAAGTGGCAGTTGGCTACATTGAGCAATTCTGTGCAGTAACCCTCTTAGGGATCTATTACAGATTTGTGAAAGTACGAGAAACATTCGCTAAGTCTTAATCCTGACCATGAGGAAAGATGATACATAATTTGATTTTGGAGGAGAAAATGAAATCATCCTCTGTTTAAGAATATAATGTGTTTTAAATATTTTTTTCAGGACCAAGTGAAGATAATGAGTTGAATGATGGTGAGATCTCTTTACAGGAGAAAACCAGACGTGCGGCTCACTCTCTGAGACGTGAGGAATCTAATGATATTGGCGAAGAAGAAGCTACGGAGCTAGAAATGGTGAGTTTTTCATGATTTTTTTTAATTATTGGTGTTATTATGTTGTTTTTATTCTTTCTAATCTATATCTATAAAAGAGGACGGTGTACATACATGTCATCGATCTCCTCCGAAACCACAGAATGGGCAGCTTTGGGATTTTCACATATTGAACTTTCATTATAACTCCCAAATCTGGTCGGATAAAATCTTAATAAAAATTATGATGTCAAAAATGACATCTTTGAAGTTTGCTTCTGGTTGTTTTATGACAGTGTGATGTATTAGGATTTAAGTCAGAGTAAAACATTAACACAGGAGGCAGCCATTGAGTATTGGACACAACAGTTTATTCAGAACTTGAGTACTCGATACTAAGTATGCTTGAGCAATCAATATGTACGATACCACAATTCCCCCCTTTTCAAAAAAAATTTTAATAATTTTTTAGAAAAACATTTTTATGATATGTAATGATAAAAAGGAAAAACGACAACTTTAACCGTGATCATGTGTCGTATAGAATTATGAAAGTCCACAAATTACTCTAACAATAACAAGATAATACAAATACAAGAAAAAAAATAAAATAAGAATGATGGTTCTCATTCAGTAGAACTTTATAAGTATAAGTTAAGGTCATGACATTTCTTGTAGGTAATAGAATTAATGTTAATTTCTTTAAGTATGAGTTCATTGTTCGTTTCAGTTCTTGGTCACGAAATTGTGTATCCTGGTATCTAAATCTAAATGAGAAATATATCAACTGAAAATTTCATTGCTAGAAGAGCATTAATTTAACTAGTGTCTAATCATTGTGACCTAGTGTGTTGTAATATGTTGTGGTCGCTGCACAGCCATTTTTCATTTCAATTTTGCTATTCAGTGAATTTTGTTGGCTTACGAACTACGCGACCACTTCGAGTAGTGTATGGGCGTGTGGAGTTGGTGGATGGTGGTTGCGCCTCGTGAGACCATGGGTCAACAGAGGGAATTGAGGAGTTTGAGAGCTCCTCTGAGGTAGGTGATCCTGTTGGAGGAACGACCTGTGACCGCGTAGAATAATTGTCTCGGTCACTTTGTGATAAAGCTGGTGGTGTTGCTGGAGGTTCTGGTATCTTGAAGTTCTGCCTTGTTACCGGTGGTAACGGTGGTGGTTTGCTCACGTTTGGTGATGTCTGCGTATGGACTATCTGATCGGAGTGACGTCTCCAGAGAGCTCCAGTGGAAGTTTTGATTTCGTAACTTCTGGATCCTAGTTGGGA
>JASKDV010204618.1:0-10664 GCA_032466395.1 Aegires albopunctatus
TCTCTCTCTCTCTCTCTCTCTCTCTCTCTCTCTCTCTCTCTCTTTATATATATATATATATATATATATATATATCTACCTTTATCTCTATTTATCTGTCTATCTAGCCATCTATTTACAATGATTAAATACATGTCATATGTAGATCTAGATCTAGTACCTGAAATAGATCTCTTGAGATCCGTCGAAAGTAAAGTCGGTATGGCAAGCAATGGCAAACTACCACACAAAGCCGTATGCCTTAAAAATTGGGACTCGACTCCTGATTTCCCTACGCTCGATTATGATTTCCTATATGTGAAAAACTTTACAGCCTCGAGAGTTTCATGTCTTCATGGGATGGGATTGGATCTATTTGTCAAAAAAATGGCTATTTATATTATTATGATTATGATTATTATATGTACATGTATTACTATTATCATTCTTTTCTTCTTTTTCTTTTTTTTTTTTTTGATAACGCAAAATGAGAATATTTCCTTCCTGTAAAGTAGTTCAATGATGGTCTCTAGGAACAAATGCGCAAAATCTGTTCTTGGGTATAAATGGACTTATTTCAAACTATGTTCCACTTATCTTGTATTCATATTAGTTTTCATTAAGTCTCAGATTAAAAGTCAGATCATTAAATTTGTCAACGGGTCTTGTGGATGCCTTTTCCTGTTCTATTTGAATGATTTATGTAGGTTGTATCTTGTTCTGAATGTTTTTCGGTGAACACGCATACTGTGAGGCATTTTCTTTTGAATGGACAATCATTCTCATTCTACAGTTCAGTCGCACAATTTTTTTGTTGGTGAATTTTCTTTGAGTCCATTTATAGCAAGTGTCTGAGATCGTCTGTGTAAGCTTTGGCATGCGACTGTAGCTTAATCTGATGTTGATTCCGTTGATGATTGTGAGTGGCTTATTGGTCTTCAGGAAGTGTTGGTCGATCTGGACGACATCGTAGAAAGTTTCATAACTTTTATGTCATAAGTTTCGGCCGTGCAGGCCAGTTGAAATCCATTGTGCAAGAAGACCGCCTTGCCCAATGCAAAACGTTTCATTAATTTAAAGACGAGAAATTGCCAATTATCGTAATTAATCATTTAACTATTAACTAACTCATAAAAACATCGTTACATGTACGGACACCGCTTAATCATAACTCGCTTAAACGGAGACGAATTCCGTGGAGCCGCGCTGCTCTAATTAAGCGGCAAAAACTGTAATAATAAAGAAAATACAATCATTACTACTTCGTGTCGAATTACCTTGCTGGTGTCAGTACATCCGCTGTTTGCTGAAGTGAAATGTGCTGGAGAGGTGGGTGTGTCTGGGTAGGGGAGCATGCCCTGCACGTGCTTTTGATGGGATGATGTCGACGTCGGCTGTACCAGGGGTGGGGAAGGTGCAGATTGGTGGATTTTGGGGTAGGGAAGGCTGCCATTGTCGGGTGATTCCACCTTTCAGAAAACAAAGAGGGAAATTGGTTAGACAGGACGAAATGATATCGCACTCATTGACAATTCTACACAATTTTTCATTATTATTACGTCGTGGATCTTTTTTTTTTAGAATTTCAGGCCAAGACTTCCATGTTCTCCAATATGGCCCCTATATTAACAAAGGTCTCTCTAGATTTTCAAATTATCGAGGAATGAGGGAAACCACCGACAGTCTCTCTCCCGTCCAACCTAATTCGAGAACCGGGTTCCAGCTGAAATAGTAAACCCTCGTTTGGACCCAATCTACTGAGAAAGTCGCCAGGTTTTAGTGACAATGAAACTCAGCCAGGTTTTAGTGACAATGAAACTCAGCCATGTTTTAGTGACCATGAAACTCAGCCAGGTTTTTGTGACCATGAAACTCAGCCAGGTTATTCTGGCCATGAATCTCAGCCATGTTTTAGTGACCATGAAACTCAGCCAGGTTTTAGTGACAATGAAACTGAGCCAGGTTTTTGTGACCATGAAACTCAGCCATGTTTTAGTGACCATGAAACTCAGCCATGTTTCTGTGACCATGAAACTCAGCCATGTTTTAGTGACCATGAAACTCAGCCAGGTTATCGTGGCCATGAATCTCAGCCAGGTTTTTGTGACCATGAAACTCAGCCAGGTTATAGTGACCATGAAACTTAGCCACGTTTTAGTGACCATGAAACTCAGCCAGGTTTTAGTGACAATGAAACTCAGCCAGGTTTTTGTGACCATGAAACTCAGCCAGGTTTTACATGCGTATATTACACACCTGAACCTCCTAGATCAGGGATGGCCAACCAACTATGGCTCATGCGTCAAATATGGCGCATTGCATGATTAGAAGTGGTGCATTGCATGACTAGAAGTGGCGCATTGCATGATTAGAAGTGGTGCATTGCATGATTAGAAGTGGTACATTGCATGATTAGAAGTGATGCATTGCATGATTAGAAGTGGCGCATTGCATGATTAGGTGCATTGCATGATTAGAAGTGGCACATTGCACACTTATGATAGAAAATTTATACATGATTTCAGAAAAAGCTGGGGGAGGGGGTATACAAGAGATTTATGGCGCATCGTAAACCGTATGACAAAGAGATGAAGAATGGTACATTTATGTAAGATCAAAAGGTTGGCCAACCCGGTCCTTGATCATGGTCTGTCTCCGATATGACTTCGGGGGAAGAAGGAGACCCTAAAAACTGGTTATAAAATTCACGCCTGTACGGTCGAGGTTTGAATTGAAAGGCAAGCGCCTTACCTACTCAAGTCATCCGTTCCCCTTTAAAATAATTAGTTTTCCTCTCTTATAATAAACCTTAGTCTCACATCAACACGAGTAAAACGGGAAGATCTTTTATTTTTCCTCGTAATCCTGCAGTGCCTTTGTTTCATCAGGCCCACGAAGTAAAGATCCGGTAAAGAGTCTAGTGCTGAATTTTTATATCTATATCTATAAAAGAGGACAAGGTACACACATGTCATCGATCTCCTCCCATATCTGGTCGGATAAAATCTTAATAAAAATTATGATGTCAGTTTTACGACAGGTCACATGTTCCGATTTACGGCAGTTCATAGTTTTGAATACACCGACTACTGAGAATTAGATCTAAAATAGAGAAAAACATAGTGGGGATACTTTTACTACATCTAGATCTATTGATCTCTTGGTCTAGATCATAGACAATATATAAAGTCTATGGTCTACCCAGAAACATAAGATCTAGATTTAAATCAAGCATTAAGCTTTAGCGGAGCGGACAGCAATATCTCATTCTTAACTAATGCATCCAAGTACTCTTTTTCCACGAGCGAAGCCGGGTACCCAGCTTGTCTACAGATATTTTAGATTATGATAACTTAATAGTCTATGGATAATCTTTCTTTCAACCATCAAATATTAAAGAAATGTTTTGATAATAGATTACAAAAGGAAAATATAAACAGAATCGATATAAAGAAAATATTAGTAGAACAAGGAAGAAATGGGGTAATATCTGAATTTTAAAAAATAATAATAATAAATGGCACTTCTTAAAAATGATAATCGTAATGAATTAATCAATGAATATTTAAGATAAGAAAATAAATAAAAGGTAGAAAATTATCAGAAAAACTAGATGAAGAATATAAACAAGAATAATATAGAAAACAATTAGAACCTTTAATTCAAGAAGAAGAAAAAACAAGAAAACCAAAAGAAAAGAAGTTATTACATATACAATATAATGAAACAAAAGATGATATGGTATTCTATTTAGGTCCTTTAGGAGAAAAAAAATACCTTATAAAAAAATACGATAAAACATAATATGGTCCAAATTATTTTGATAATAAATTATTTTGTGGAAATTATTATATAACTACAAATGATTGAAAGGGAATAATATGAAGGTACTGAGAGATTATGGGAATTATTAACACAATTACATCCATATGAACATTTAATTACTGATGAAGATAAACATAATTATTCTGAAATTGTTAGAAATACTAATGCACTGTATAATAATGCTGAAGGAAAATTAAAAGGAAATGGGCATGGATTAATTAATTAAAACAAATACAAGAAACATTTGAAGGTTAAGGATTTACTCCAATTAAACGAATGGATTTATTATTTGCTAGTAAAACAGCTGGACATACAAATGTAGATAAAGAGTTAAAGCAAATAGTTGATACGCTATATAAATCGAAAGTAATTAATAGAAGACAATTAAACAATTTTCAAAATTCTCTTTAAAAATGTATTATTATTTTTAACAAGGCATAACAGCAGGAAGAATAATTGATTCGCTAATTTCTGCAGTGACATCTGCTACAGTTAATGAAATAGCTAAAGAAGTAACAACACAGGATTAATAATAATAGGTAATAGAGGAACAAACTAAAAAATTGTTGATAAAATAATACCTCCTAAAGGTTGAGGAATTTTAACAGATGAAGATAAAGCTTTTATAGATACACATCTTAGAAATGGTTTAAATAAATATGCCTCAATGCCAATTGAAGAATTTATTTAAAAATTTGTAATAAATTTCCACGTGTTACGTAGAACTACGTGATACATAGAGTTTCACAAATTTCAGGCAAATTTGTTCACAATTTCATCATAGCCAAGATCGCAACTCTTTAAATAAGTTACATTTGTCATTGAAACTTATATACTTATAAATAGTTGATTATTTCATTCTATATCTTTCTGTAATAATTTCCATAAAATCTGCCCTAGTCATTTCATTATCTCTGATGTAATATTATCTTAATAGTTTAAGATATGTACCGAGATTATAATAATATCGTTTATTTGTTTTATGAACATATTTCATTTTTTTAAAATAAAATCATGACATGCTTTTAATAGTTCTTCTTTCTCTTTTACTTCTTCTAATTCTTCAGGTTCATTAACTTCGTTTTTTTTTTAGATAATAATCATTCCTCCAATTCATCAATTGGAAGTTTATCTAGTTTACGTTCATGTTTTTCTTTTCTTTTTTTTTTCTTTTTTTTCTTTTCTTGATATGTATAATGATTTGGATTTAATTCATAATTCTTGATGTGATCATACAATGGTTTTGCTTTACTTTTAGAAAAACAATCATTAAGAATTTCATTAATTAATCGTTCCATTTTTTAAAAGATAGTTTTTTTTTGTTTGTAGTTCTTCAGAATAAAAAGAACACTCAAATGTTTTCTCCTCTCAAATCTTTTATTTTATAGGTAATTGGATTAGCTAACTTTATACACAGCATACCGCGAGAGGGTATTTGGGTTTGAGTGGGCGGAGTAGTTGAGGTATCGGATTGCACAGTGGGCGTTCTACCAGTACTGTCGGTTTTCACGGCTAAATTAAATAGTCTTCCTGATCTCGGATTTATCGAGCAGTTATAATATAATACCTAAATCTTTAAAAATTATAGTGAAAGGAAGATTATTGTGCTTCTTTGGCTCGCTTGACTTTTTTCCAAAGCGCAGAGATTGACTGGCAGATCTAGAAAATGTATTTTGTGGATTGGTTTGTACATAAATAGTTGTTATTTATCAAAATTAATGTGTTTTTGTACTTAATTTATTCAAAAGGGCTTTTTAAAAATTTAAAATCGTACAAGAAGATCTCTTTATGATCCTATTTATAGCTCTATTGTCCACCCCATATATCTATAAATAGATTTTCCTCCTATTCTTCCGTTCTCAAACCTATGATATCGGGAATTCCCAATGCGTTCTACTTTTTGTCGTGTCCAGCTACAGAACTGTCAATTTAACACTTTTAAACTTTGGCTTTTACAAATACCTCTAGATCTCGATTCTTCCATCCAAAGACTATTAAGCCCTGATTGGATCTACACTGTAGCCTATGACCTCCCAATACGAAATGTAGATCTTGATCTAGCTTATATCTAGATTGGATTTCTAAGTCATTTTCATGTGGCTCTGTTTCATTTTCATAATTGATAATATTTAAGGTCTACATGTTAATGAATCTCCACCTAGACTTAGAGATGAAATGCATAGATCTAGATTTATAATTATAATACATGTTCTCAATGAAATCAAATCAGCAGAAAGTCAAATGTATCACAGTTACTCATTCTGTAGATCCATATCTAGAACTAGATTGTTTCCCGCGATACCGCGTGGGGTTCCACTACCGGTAATCATTATAAATTATTGTGCGCTATTGCCATATATCATAACATCGATTACCTCACTCGATTCAGTTTAAAAGACGTTGAGAGGGGATTTCCAAGTCCGGAAAATATTCGCACTTAAAGTCACAATCTTCAGTTCAAGACTTGTCCTATTTCTGAGTATCTGAAGATCATCATAGCATAACGGTCATTGTTAAACATTATGAACGAGGTACCAGGTTGGGGGCGTCAGTGGCTTAGTGCAAGCACAGTACAAAGGCGAGACCTCTCCAACCACGCTCATCACCGAATTCGGCCTGCAGGGATGGTAGTAACATGATGGGATCGAATCTCAGTAGAAGCAAATTTTCTCTATTGTATAATATATTATTAATACGTTATTGACAATGTGTACTTGAATAAGACACGGTGTCCAGCTTTTCTTTCTTTTCTTTTTTTTTTTTTCTTCTTTAATTTATTTCGTTAAAAAATAGATAATAGAGCATACCTTTCACTACGGCTTCATTGGTTTTCAAACGACTGATGACCTTCATCAACATGCCCAAGATGTAATTAGTCGATACTTTATCGCTGATTGTAACCTCTTTAGTGTCGAGGTCGATCTTTATTCCGTGAGCAATACCATCCACACGACAAATATATTTACCCAGAATATCGTCAAAGGAATTAGACCACGTGATGTGTATAAAAGATTCCCTCTCAGAACCTACCCGACCGGTGGCGTAGACACCAGCCACATCGTGATTGGTCAATATGACTTTAAACGGGTGAGAGTAGGTAACTTCGGCATAGGTTTTCCATAAGTTATCATCGGTTTTTTTCATTATTCGTACCCGTGTTACCTGGTCAAAGGTCAAAGTCTTTTTACCAGAACTGCCATAGTAACACTTGAGACTAACGTCTTTGACCTGATTGGGGTGAATGAAGGAGTCGGTAGATTGTAACTTCCATGAGTGGACAGCTGTCAGCAAGGCCGAAATCAGGAAGAACAAAAGAGACATATTGGTGGTCTGAAATGATAAATGATGTTGGTGTTGCCGTTATATCTGTAGTTGTTTTTGATGATGTTGTATTGCTTTTACCTCTTTCCACTACTTAGGTGATCTCAGCGTTTTCTAGGACTGCCATATAACAGCAAAGAATTGTTTTACGTGCGTTTATATACACATACGCTCCAGCTGAACAAATGCGCTCTTTTTGGGGAAGCTGCAACCTTCCTGAACTCTCCCTCACGGATACCACAAGTAATAATTATTATATCTCCACCCTAACACGTACTCACACAAGTGCTGTTAATTTGACCATTAACAAAACATCAATGATTTGAAATTGACAAACTCAAATTATTTATTCCTTGAAGGAATATAATACATAAAAATGAAAAATGAATAATATTCAATTAACTCAGAGCCCTACACTTAATCCCGACCTAGAATGGACATTTCAGGAACTAGGCTTAAGTCTTAGATTCAGAATCTAGTTATTCTCTCAATCCAACATCATCAATAATAGATCAATGTTAAACCGCCATTCAATTATTAGTAGGACTTAATCCCCAATGATCATCAACTCCAAATAATTAGTCGGAAGGACAATTAGAAAAGCATAGGAATATTTCCCAACTATAACTTGTAAAGAATTAATAAGACGATTACTTCTGCCTATTCAACTCATTAAAATGTCTTAACTAATATGACAATTTCAACATGAATATTTGACATGGGTAGAAAAAGGAACTTATCTCTATAAATTATACTAAACCTCTCCTTAGCCACCAGGCTATATATAAATCAGCGTTATGTTCTGATGTTGATAGTCTCATGAACAAAAGAGATGACTTGAATGTTTTGCTTAATATATAATAATATAGTTCATATTATAGTATATGCCTTACAGAAATAATGCCAACAAATTATGTTGATTTTGATATTGATGTGGAATATTCAATACACGTTTATGATATATTTTATAACCGACACACCAACAGGGGTGTGGCTATGTACATACAGCAGACCCTTAAGGCTCAAGAAATACTTTGCGACTTAGTTGAAGAAAATTTATTGTGCACCTTTAAATACAAAAATGTATATTTCCTAATTGGAAATTTTACAGAAATCATGATTTCAATGAGTCAAGATTTATTGCAGAAAATAATATATTGGGAATTATTGAAGCAACATCCACAATAAGGTGGTTTACAATGACAAGGCTACTCTATTGACCGATATAAACATAGAAGACATAGGACAAGACTTGTATCATTTTAGGCGGGATGCATTTTCTGGATAAGTACAACGTTACTAGTTGATGAGGTATTCATTCACATCTGAGTTGAATGAGAAGAGTGGGAGAAAATTTATTAAAAAGGACAAACCATCAATGACCTGTGGTTATCGAGAGCATTAACGTTTTGGGCTGCCTTTAAATAGGGCTTCATTTTTTCATTTTTCATCCTTCATCCTTCACAAATGAAACGAAATTGGCAATATAGAGAAAAAGAAGGATGATTATATAGAGATTCATTCTTTACTCTTCCCTTTTCATCGATGAACCAGTGAATAACACTTCTGACACAAGAAATGAATTTGTCCATAATATTAATTATTATATGATTATGAAGTTATTAAGTTTAAACAAATAATTGAAAATCTCGGCAACAAAGGAAGTTCTACTGAAGGGACACTGCCTACGCTTTGTTAGTTGGTATGATTATGCATTGTGCGTTGCGAAAGCCCCAACGATCAAGAAAATGAAGAGTGAAATGTGATCACAAATGTAAAAGATCAAGAAAATGAAGAGTGAAATGTGATCACAAATGTAAAAGATCAAGAAAATGAAGACTGAAAAGTGAAAAGTGAATAGCGAAAAATAAAAACGAAAATTGAAAGCTAAAGGCGGCCATACTGGAGTGACCTCGTGGTTGAATTGTGTTAACCATTAGGTCATTGACAAGTCCGAGCGCAAGAATACATTGTTGAGCTTGAGCTTTGAACCGCCCTTCTTACAAACGTGGTCAGATAATTATCTATATTAAAATACCTACGAGTCATACACCTACCAATTACATAATTAAACTTAACACTGACTCAACAACTCTTCTGTCGATTTGATATCCTCACATGACGGATCATATTTTTGGTGATTTTAATTAATCAATTAAGAAAAGGAGAAACCACAATGGATCTACTTTTATCAAGAAAATGATTTACCGACGAAAGAACACTTTAGCGTTAAGGAAAACATCAACAATACATTTTTAAGACTAGACAATGGAATCACGATAATGATTTAGGTAATGGTCAATATTTATTACTATTAATGTCCTTGTTAAAATCTTTATTGTTGTTTACAGAAAGACCTCTGTTAATGGTAAGCATGTTTTGTTGAGATGATAAATTAATCAATCATAACATTATGCCTTATCATCTGTTGTGATGAAATTATATTATTATTTAAAAATAATGAATAATTAATTTTAGGACATACAATTAATTCCGTTTATTAGTTGATATTGTAATGAAACAACTTATTAGTCATGATCATACAATTTTCGTAGACTTTAATTGAATTTAATACAAAGAAAACGAACGGTTTATTAAACGGTAGTAAACATCATCACATGGCATTAATACACATGGAAATGTATTCATTTTAAGGCGCCTCACAATGGCAGGTACAACATTTTAAAATGATTTAATTTTAAACTTTATAAGCAAATTTAAAGAGATAGGTTTTAAGGGTCTTCTTAAATGTTTCCAAAGATGAAAAGTTACAATCCGGTTCGTTAGGAGCATTCCAATAATTTTAGAAGCACGTGCAGAAAATGCTTTCCGCCTATACGAGTAAATAATAGGAATAGGAGGATGCCTAGGCACCCACAGTCATCAGGTCTAAGGACTCTTGGTTTGAATAGTTGGTTAGGAGTTCATCTAAATATGAAGGGACAAGACCTTTCACTCTAAATTGACTCTAAATTTGTCGAAATAGTGGTTATACATTTATTAATTTTGACGAACCATAACATCTGTTTTTGTTTACACGTGGTGTGAAATAGGATTTGTAATTGGAATCGGAGAGTTGGCCATTATTGTTCAGAAAAATACATTTTTTTATCATTAATCATATTAATTTCACGAATTACATATATTATTTTTATGAAAGATAAAGAATTGATCATTATTAAACAAACAAAATTAATATGATAGATTCGGTAAAAGTGAGGGGGGAGGGAGGGAGGGGTTTGGTTTGACTGTTTTCCTTTCATTTGAACGCATACAATTGGCCTTTTATTCTACCTCGGTATTCTAGGACAGTTCATATTCCTTACCAAGTCAAGACAACCTTTCCATTTCGGTACAACAAGTCAACCTTTCCATTACGGTACATCAAGTCAAACTTTCCATTGCGTTACAACAAGTCAACCTATCCATTACGGTACAACAAGTCAACCTATCCATTACGGTACAACAAGTCAACCTATCCATTACGGTACAACAAGTCAACCTTTCCATTACGGTACAACAAGTCAACCTTTCCATTA
>JASKDV010204629.1:0-10664 GCA_032466395.1 Aegires albopunctatus
GAGAGAGAGAGACAGAAAGAGAGAGAGAGAGATGGAGAGATAGATAGAGAGAGAGAGAGAGAGAGAGAGAGAAAGAGAGAGAGATGGAGAGATAGATAGAGAGAGAGAGAGAGAGAGAGAGAGGGGGGGGGTGGATGTTGTGGGGAGAGGGGGTCTGGTTCAGGGAGATAATAATTACGCGAGAGAACAATAATTCAGCCTAATAAGCTCATCCCATGGTACCTTTTCTCCATCTTCTTACATAAAGTACATGTAATGATACGTATTATTACAGTGGATTGCGGACAAGAAAAAGAAGGTGGACTTCCAACTGACACAATAGCAACCATCAGTAAGAAAAAAAGGACTGTGTGATTAAAGACAAAAACTTTTTTTCCAGCGGTTATCCTAACAAAGAAAAAAATGTACATAATGTGGGGAGAGAGAGAGAGAGTGTGAGAGAGAGAGAGAGAGAGAGAGAGAGAGAGAGAGAGAGAGAGAGAGAGAGAGAGAGATACAAGGGAGAGACAAAGAGGGCGATTTTTTCAACATAACATTAAGGTACAAATCCATTATACTCGTACACAGCCACCGACTAATTATTCCTCAATATAGTTTATCTTACCTTCCTTGTAAAACATTTTCTTATTGAAATTCCCGTAATTCAGATGAACATGAAAGGATTCTCGAGGCTAGAGAACGATGGCAACGCCATAGACGAAGCACCGAGCACAAAACATCTGAGCACCACCGACGTCATAAGCGTTCTATTTCTACAGAGAAACACGTTGAGACTCTGGTCGTGGTGGACACTGATATGGTCAAGTACTATGAGAATGAAGACATCCATACTTATGTTTTGACCGTCATGAACATGGTCAGTATCTTGTGCTGGACTTGGTTTTATCTTAATTTGTTTTTGTTTATTTTTCTTCTGTTTTTGTCGTTCTTATCATAACGATTGTCTGATAATGAAAATGCGATAAAAATCAGACTAGACGACCCCTTTCAACAATCCTCAAATCCTGAAGATCGGGCGGCTGTTACAACAGATTAAAATGTTTATCATTGTACCTACATTATTACTGCAGACCATCCGACAACTTTAGCTTCACAGAGTATTTTTCCCGACCTCTAATTGCATTACGAAACTGGCCAATTGGGCAAAATTAATCAATTAATTTATTTAATGTACCCACCTAGCCCTACCCGCTTGCAATCCGCAACACTTGTCTATTGGACTCCAATTTATGCTACATTTGTATTTATTTACGCTAAAATTAACCTTTAAGTTCATGAAAGTCTAGACAGTATCGATACATGGGATGACATAAATAATAATTAAATAATAATGAATCTCATATATCCATTAATGTCGTGGTGAGAATAAATCTGCGATAGTATATTAATCATAATGTTTTCTATCTAAATTTATTCTGCTCAACAAATGAGTTAAAAATCCTCTCGCAATTAGTATATGGCTCACCAGACACCACTTCTCTCTTTTATATTTTTTAAATATTATGTATTTCAAAAATTTTATTTTCCTTTTTACTTATTTATTTATTTATTTATTTATTTGCAAGAGAGGAACGGGTGAGTGACGCACCAAAAAACCCCGTTGCCTCTGACATAATGGATGACCAAATTAAACTTCGGGAACTTAAAATTGGATTGCTGGATCCTGATCACAAGATAATATTATTATGTCTGTTGCTACTGTGAACGTCTTAGCGCCCAAGGGGTTAATACAAAATGCCAATCCCAGAAGAGAAAGACAATTTATTTATTATTTAAATAAAAAAAAATTAATATCATCATTATGGAAAAGACCCAACACGTGCGATAATCACGCAATCGATATTCTCAACGAACAGATTCTCAATTAAGAGATGTCAAAATAATTAAGATAACAGTTACTTTTCCAAATGAAATTTAAAGTAATGCATCGCATTTGAAAATTATGTTAAAAGAAAAACAGTAAGCTATATTGTCAGTCATTATAATTTAAGTACGCTGCAATTAAATAAATCAAACACATTAATCAATTAACAGTAATTATATATTAAAACATTGCAATGGTTTGTTTCATCCTGTCTGTAATAACAATAATAAAACAATTCATCACAAGACATTTATCATACATTTGACAAGAAAAACTGATAAAATCTCTTTTACCAAAGTGTCATACTACAATTATTATAACCATGACTAAAACAACACCATTCAACGAGGGTACGGTAGTTAATTAATCAACCTGCCTGTTTGGCATTAATTAGATTTATCTTTTCTTGTTACTCACTCTCTTGGGGCGTCGTGCAATATTATATATAGAACTCACTCAGTAAACAAGAATAATTACATTGCATAAAACAAACAAAGCGACGATGGTTATAGCAGCAGACGAGATTTCACACCCATAAATTATGACCATACTTTAGAAATCTGTTTCTCGTATAATTTGGATAATTGTTTTGGCTGGCGAATAGTTTTATTGCTGTTATGTCTGCCATAGTTTTTATTACTACGGACTCCCTTTTTTACTTGTTATTTTATTTTATTTTTATATTTATTTCTGTTTGTTTGTTTGTTTTCTTAATATAATGATATGTTGTTATATTGTAAAAAGGATATGGGTTGTTATTTTTTCTAGCATTTCTCTCGACTTTTTGTTGTAATAAATGTCTCTTCTTATTTTTGTCTTTAGTTATAGTGTTATTTACTAATTCGTTTATTTATTTGAATTAAAATGTTCTTTTCTTCAACAGGTGGCCGCCTTGTACCACGATGCGTCTATCGGAAATGCTATCAACATTGTCATTGTTCGCATTTTGTTGATGGTGGATCCAGATGTAAGGATATTACAGAATGACACTGTTACCGCCACATAAAGCTGCTAAAAAGAAATTATAGAAATATGAGGAAAAAAACAAAACAATCCCCCAACACACCTACACGCCATACATACAAACAACAACAAAAAAAAACAAAAAAACGCCCCTTCAACAAACAGACAAAAATACAACAAAAAATAACAACAAACAAATCGCCCCCTCAACAAACAGACAAAAAAAACCAAAAACAACAACAACAACCAAAGAAACAAACCGCCCCCTCAACAAACAGATAGAAAAAAACAAAAACAAAAGAGAAAAAAAAAGACCCAACCAAATAAATTGAAAAAGAAAAGATCCAACAAACACTGTCAGAACAAAGCAAAACAAATCACTCAAACATTATGCACGATTTATTATTTTGCTGAATTATTAATTATTATAGTGAAATATTGATAATAATTTTTCATTTTATCACTCCAGATAATAATAATAATAATATGATCATTATTCAAAAACTGGATCCTTGAGACAATCACGAATGATAATAACTTTAATAGAGACCTTTAGTATTTGTACACATTATGTATGTGTGTGTGGGAATGAGTGCATGAATGGCCGGGGGCATTCGGAAGGAGGGACTACAAGATCAAGTAACATCACGATAATAAAGTGATTACATGAATCTAGCGTGTAACAGAATGTTAATAACTTGGTCTTACAAGCAGTTGTCTGTTGTTGTTGTTGTTGTCGTTGTTGTTGTTGTTGCTGTCTGTTGTTTGTGAGGTTGTTGTTATAATTCTATTTTCTGTATAGAAACTTTCCTTAGATTAAATTTTGATAATTGCATAATTTATCAATAAGTTCATGTCATGTGACTATCAAAGTGCCAATCAATTTTTACAGGAAAAATTGAGGATAACACATCACGCAGACAAAACATTGAGGAGTTTCTGCAAATGGCAAAAAGGGATCAATTTTAGAGACGATGATCACCCGAACCACCATGATGTAGCTCTGTTGATGACAAGGTTAGGAAAATAATATAAAGTATTTAATAATATTATGCAATTGAAGCGTAATCACTTTACACAACACAATAAACAAATCACCCGCAGCGTCACATTAATCTAAATCTACTCTCCACACACTCCTCACTCGGCAAAACAAACCAGTCTAAAGTTCTGTGTTTTGAGTTCAATAAAGCAGTCGCAAGCTGCATATATATTTTTTAAATCTTGGCTTAATTGGTGACCTTGTAAGTTTATAACGACCTTTATAAACATTTATTTTTTCATCCTTATTCTTAAATAAAATATCATTACATCTCAAGTATATAGATTTAAACCTAGATCTATACATTGTAATGCAAGTCGACACGGTTGCCATCAAGTTATTTACATTTTGGACAAGCAGCCCACAGACTTGGTTTGTTCAAGCTGAAGCACAGTTTGCCATACTTGGCATATCAGACCAAGACACTCGTTACCGCTGTAGCGGCCCTAGATTCAGAAACTGTCAATCGGGCTCTAGCTTTTCTAACCACCTCAAGGAAAAGACAAATATGACGCAATCAATCGCTTCTTATTGTCCACGTTCCCTGTACTTCCTGAAGATATCCCCAAAAACAGCTACGATAACGTCTTTTCGGCGCCGCGAAGTTGACTTCCTCGGACATAGAATTTCAAGCACAGGAACAATACCCCTACCGTTAAAAGTAAAAGCTCTGGACGAATTCTCAAAACCCAAAACTGTCAAAGGATTGCAAGAATTCATGGGAAATGTCAACTTCTACCATCGCTTTATCCCTCACTTGGCTGCTCTCCTACAGCCTCTTTACGCCGCACTTAAATATGCCCAAACCCGTCAACCACTGACTTGGTCAGAAGAAATAACAGAATCCTTCAATCGCACAAAACAAGCATTAACTAAGGCTACCTTATTAACACACCCAAACCTAAACGCGACACTAACGTTAATCAGCGACGCATCTGACCGGGCGATTGGAGCGGTCTTAGAACAATATATACAAGGATCATAGAAACCCTTAGCATTTTTCAGCAAAAAACTACGGGAGACGGAACAAAAATACGTTCGACCGCGAGTTGTTGGGATTATACCTCGCAATTCGACATTTCGTTTCATGTTGGAAGGTAGAATGTTTACAGCATGCACAGATCACAAACCGTGACGTTAGCCCAGGCAATAAGTAAGGCAAGTGAGCCGTGGTCGTCAACAAAGACATGTCCTTTATTTTTGAATTCACTACGAATTTACAGCACGTCGCTGGGAAATCAAATGTTGTCGCCGACTGTCTCTCGCGACCAGCAATTGAAACAATCTCCCTCGGTGTGGATTATACAGCGATGGCTAAGGCCCAAACCGAATGCGAGGAAACTCAAGCTTATCATTCCGACATCTCACGATTTGGAGTGCCAGTTGACCTATTATCAAATTGGGTATCTCAATTAACATACGCCCTTTAGAATGAACTGGCGGCTACGCTCGGAACGAAACTCCACCTAACTACGGCATATCACCCATTTCAAATGGAATAGTCGAAAGATTTCATCGGACTCTAAAAAATGCGTTGAAAGCAAGACTGACCGGCCCTGCTTTGATCGAATGTCTACCATGGGTACTCATTGGTATGCGCACATCTTCGATAGAGGGTTTTAAAAATTTCACTAGCTGAAATGGTTTATGGTGAGCCTCCGACTGTCACTGGAGAATTCGTTACTACAGAAACGACTGCTAGATCAGCTTCAGACATACTGAGCTCAACATGAGCAGCAGTTCACGGCATTTTCCACAACTCGCCATGGTCAACCATCGATTTCCATGCCCCCGGGACTAAAGTCAGCTCAATTCGTTTTCATTCGCAATGACGCCCACCGCCACCCATTACAACAACGATACAACGGACCATTCAAAGTTATTTCACCGGGGAACAAGACATTCCGCATTGATGTCGGAGGACGAGAAGAGGTTATATCCGTTGACCGATCAAAACCAGCCCATATGGACATAACCTCAGCTTAGGACATAACCAATCCTGTTCCAGTCACTCAGGCTCCACATCGCGGACGCGCTCCTAAAAGTGTGCTAGTAAGCTCAAACATAGCATCCCAAACCTCCCCATTACCCCAGATGATGAAGATCAACGCTGGCATTTAACCACAAAGTCTGGTTGCCATCAAGACTCCTAAGTTCTATGGTGTCCTTGCTGGGGGGAGCTGTGAAGCGTAATCACTTTACACAACATATAAACAAATCACGCAACGCCACATAAATCTACTCACTCCACACACTCCTCACTCGGCAAAACAAGCCAGTCTTTAGTTCTGTGTTTTGAGTTGAATAAAGCAGTCGCAAGCTGCATAATATATATTTTTAATCCTGTGTTTTATTCCATTTCCTTGGTTTCAAAATCACAGATATGCAGCTTCTTATATTTTATAATGGTGCACCGTAGTACTTTGCATGGTGTGAATTGATCTAACTTTACTGCCGTTTTGTCGTTTAATGATTAAATGTACCTCAAAATTAGATGTACCTCAAATTATATCCCAGACAGTTAGTAATTTGTCAGCAATCTACAGCCCTTTTCGCCTGGATCCTACGACTTTTTAATTAAGTAAATACCATTTTAAGTTAAAAAATACTGTCATCAATGCTATGGCACCTTTCAAGCATGATTTCACCAGATGAAATGACACTGCGGATAGTGAAGGGCTTTCTGCGTCTGTAATATGTATTTGAAGTTGTAGAATAGCCCTACTTAAAACTTAAAACTTTCGGTGACCGTAAATCACAGTCACAAGTGGCGTTAATTTGGAATGCTTTGCCGAACGCGGTCCAGCTTTCATAATTTCATGTCTAATCTGATAACCCATTATTTTATTATTTATGCCTGAATTAAGGCTGATACAGCCAAAGAACTTAGTAAACTGTAGGTCTATATTTTTATTTTTTTACATATTTGCTATTTTATCCTATGTACTGCGCTTAGAGCTCTCCAAGGGTGTGTGTGTGGGGGGAAAAAGGGGGGGGGGGGAGCGCATTGTATTGTTTATTAATATTATTGTTATTTATTGACTTTTAACAAAAATTTTGAGTATTTGGTCAGTTATTATGTTTACAATATCATCTTATCTTCAATTATCAAAATTGCTTCAATCAAACTTTACATAGACATGTAGATCTACATAATTTATAACATTTTTTCCAGGAGGAATATTTGTTCACGAATGAACGAGCCTTGCAGTACTCTAGGCCTAGCTCAAGTTGCTGGTTTGTGTCAACCACATCGAACGTGCAGCATCAACGAAGACACTGGACTTTCATTGGCATGGACCGTTGCTCATGAAATCGGACACAAGTAAGTTAATTTCACAATCATTGATTAATTTAATTAACTATATAGATCGTAATAATGTAGTATGATTGTATAAAACATAGTTTCTTAGAGGTGTTTTTTTCAATACAAGTAGAGACATGCCATTGACTATTTATTTTGCCTTGCGATAATACATTCACTAAAACCAAGTTGCAAAATTATTCATGCATTCAAATAGAACCGCACACGTGTAAGGAGTCATTACTGTAAGTCATTGTTTGGATGAAGCAGAAACATGGCTTGCAGCACTCTTT
Organism: Aegires albopunctatus; assembly: GCA_032466395.1. Taxonomy (NCBI): domain Eukaryota; kingdom Metazoa; phylum Mollusca; class Gastropoda; order Nudibranchia; family Aegiretidae; genus Aegires; species Aegires albopunctatus. The sequence goes on from JASKDV010204629.1 coordinate 7,467, forward strand.
GCAGTCCTTGGACTTATAGGAGCTTTGACTCGTGAATTCACATCATGATCGAAATTAAGTTTTAAATAGTTGATCTGGTGTCAAACTCTTTTCACACAATTAATTCTGATATGGTATTCAAAAATCTATATTGTTGAAACGGTGCTGTGTTGCATTAAATGCTGATTTAAATTACAGCTTAGAATGCCACAGATGAAAGATTACAACCGACTTGCGACTGCACAATTTCGGGAAATAAGCGTGGTTGAAGGGGGGCGTATTTAAAGAATAAAATTGTACCACTGTATATCTTAGGGGAAATTATCCAGCTATGTTTTCGGAAGGAGCTGACAAAAAAATGAGTTGCTTCCCTTCAACGACGTTCTTTATTCTTGTTACAAATCTGTTTCGAGGTTCCTAATCTTGTAAGGATGGTTCACCAGGGACTATAACTTAACAGGTCTCTGCTTCTACTTTTTAATTCTCGTAAAAAATATAAATTATAAAGAATAATCAAAGCATATTATCATTAGGTTCAACTATGTGAAACAAATATTTTATTAAGTGACAATAACTAATTTAATTTAGTGACTGACATCAAAGTTTTAGATTATGTAATGTTGTTGAAGATAGATTCACCTCTTCATGTTTAATTGTGATTGTAGTCTTTTGAATGCTTATTGTAATTAAAGTAATTTTTAAGAGATATATCCAAAAATGAAAAGTACAATCATTCACATAGCTTTTCTATTATGAATTTTGACAATTATGTCAAATTATATCTATATTATATTATAAATTATGTGTAAATTATTTGTTTATTTCGTATCATTCATTTACCAGTATATTAAGTACTAGTTATTCATGGCATTTTTTATCTCTTTTTTTTTTTTTTTGTTCTTTCAAATCATTAAAATTCAGCTTTTGACTTTCATTGATGGTATTTTTTCCTTCAATATCTAGCTTTGGTATGAAGCACGACTCAGTTCGAAGTGGTTGTCAATCTACTGAAAAGGTTCAATACGTGATGGCCCCACATTTGACATGGGACAAGACTCCCAGCAAGTGGTCCAACTGCAGCAGAACTGCCATCACTAAATTTCTAGAGTAAGACATTTATCATCACCATTTTTAAATACCTCCCCAACTTGTCACTGATTTTTTATTCAATTTGCCAGTCTATCATGGTATAGGCAGTGAAAGATTTTGTCAGTATACTGCCATTTGCATCTTTATACTCAATAAACATACTATGTTTTGGATACAAATGGCAGTGGGCCTATACTAGAAGGAAAGTGCTGATCATCAGCTGCTCTGTTGTATTGTTGAAGGTTCCTTGAGAGTTAACCCTACCATTCCCATACGTCATGGGATCTGAGGTGCTTGTGTCCTGATGGGGATGGAGATGAGGAGGAGGATTATTAAATGATGTAAAGTGTGTGAGTCTGCTTTGCATGGAGATATGGACTATAATCCCATCTTCATCTCTAATATATTTTAAACACTTTTCTTAATTAAATTAAATTTGATCTCATATTGTTTATTTATTTTGTTTTGTAAATATTTAGTTTGTTGTTGATTTGTATAATATTCGTTTTTGTATTCTTAAATGGTTTTCCTATAATTCATTTTTTTAAGGGTTGGGAGGAGAGGAGGTAAAAAAAGGGGTGGGGAGCAGAGGGAGGTTCAATCATCCTTTTGAGTGGGTATACATGTTTTTGTTTTTGTTCTGACTTCTTGGTTTTGCTTTTCTGTTTTGATTTATTTGATTTGATTTGTTTTTAAATACTGGCATCCCTTTTCTACAGTCAGTCAATCAATCTTTCTCTCTCTCTCTCTCTCTCTCTCTCTCTCTCTCTCTCTCTCTCTCTCTCTCTCCCGCTCTCTCTCTCTCTCTCTCTCTCTCTCTCTCTCTCTCTCTCTCGCCCTCGTTCTCTGAACAAGAACATCGCCTTCATAATGGCCTTTCTGTATGTCCCTTCCCACAGTCCCCCTTCCTGTCATTGTTGATCAAGATAATATATCTATAATGATATACATTATGTATTAAAGTCATCACTCCGTCTCCTTTTTGGTCTTCTTCGGTATCTCTTATTGGACATTTTCCTTTCAGACTTTGATGTTTTTCAATATGCCCAAAAACTGTTACTTTTTCTTCTGTATTTTGATTTACAGACATTTATTTTAATGCCGAATTCAACAAAGATAGAATCGTCTGTTTTTATTCGTCCATCTTATGTTTAACTTTAAGTTTAAGTCATGATCGCAACATTTCGTATAAAAAATCCAAACATCGCCCTCTAACCCTTCGCACCTTGTTTACAATACATAACGTGAAACTGTTGGACTGGACACCCTTGAGAAGAGCTAAAAGCTAGTATTAAAGTAGTCTTATCATTTAAATTAATTAACGGTCAAATAGATATGTTCATAAATGAACTCAATAAAAGCAAAAGGAGGACTAGGAACTCAGATAGGCAGACATTTGACATTTAACATCCCTGACTATAAAAATGATTTCCATATGCATTCTTTCTTTCCAAGGACTGCAAGATTGTGGAATAAATTGAATCTAAATTTTAGAAGTAGTGAAAGTGTTGATACTCTTAAACCTACGCTACAATACGAAATACTTAGATTTACATACAGTTTAGTTAACTAATATAATACATGTACTTAAAATCAAATACTTCATATTTTTGTCCTGGCGTATTGACAGTGACACACTCAACCTTGTTGGGTTTTGTCAGTTTACTTGAAGGAGAAGAAGAACACATCCCTCAAAACCATATGGTAACACATCCCTTTGCATTGTGTGGGAACTGGGAAGACATCTGGTTTAGAATCCATCTGAGATAATAGACGATGTAACCCTTTCACGTTTTCATCTTCTGACAATCTCTAACTCTAACGGCACCACGTAATCTTGGATTAAAATTGAATTGGTGAGAAACGAAATGAATGGGGGAGATGGGGAGATGGGGGTGGGTTAATGGTGCCAAGTAAATACGAACGCGACAACTACGATGGCAGTGATAAGGACAACATCAACAACAGCATCTTTTGTAGATGAAAATGTTGGAAGGAAAAACGATAGAGGAAGGTTTGGAATCAAAGCGAGTTGGTCCTAAGAAGAAATGTCAACATGGAGAGAGAGAGAGAGAGAGAGAGAGAGAGAGAGAGAGAGAGAGAGAGAGAGAGAGAGAGAGAGAGAGAGAG
>JASKDV010204651.1:0-10662 GCA_032466395.1 Aegires albopunctatus
ATTTTACTGGCAACTTTTGTAATTCTGTAATGATTACAGATCTTCTGTAATACTAGGGAGGTTTGGGTCTGGCCCCCCTCTCTAGCAATAATACTACTACTAATAATAGTTATTTATTATTAACATTTATATAATCGGCCTTGATCATAGTTGATGCGTAATTTACGCATGCACAGGCGTTAGGCCATAACTAGCTAGGCTCCGCACGAGTACATAGATGCTACTTTGCCAGTTTAACTTCAACTGCGTAACTTTAGGAGGTTATCGGTTACCTCTGACCAAACGGATGAATGTTAATTTTAACGAACAGCCATTTGTCAACCAAGAAACAGGAAGTAAATGAATCTTGATTTTATGTATCACAATGAAGATGGCAGAAAGGGGGTCATCAAACGGGTGAAAGCTAGGTTATATCTGGAGTCAATTACAGCCTTACATTCGTTATCGAATGAACATGATCACTTTGTAAGGCCTCTCCAGGGCTCTCAATTAGAAATGAAAACAACATCTGAACTATTTCGCGGAGAGCAAATCTTTGACATTTTCCCAAAAAAAATTCACCCTAACAAACTTTTAGAAATTACTTTCATGGCACTAATAATACTAGCCTAAAAAATAAATAGAATCAAAAAACAAAATGGCGACAAACTATTCCCACAAAGTGAAAGGAGGAACGAACGTCAACTCTCACACTCTACACCAAATAGGCTAGAGTGGAAGTGATGCGGCGACCCGGGTACATTTTAACAGCGCTAAATACACCGCGGAGCTGTTCTTGGAACGCGGAAAATGGCGAAAATACGGAAAATTGAGAGCCCTGGGCCTTTCTAATTAATGTAAGGCAGGGCACATTGCAATTCACAAAGACGACAAATCTAGGAGATGTGAGGAATTATTCAAAGAAATTTGAGGAGACCTTCAAAAGGATAAGAGGAGACATGTACGACATTTCTCATCAAAATCTCAAGTCCTAGTGCCAGCCAGCCAAAACATATCAAAAGTCCATAGGAATCAGGATTATTTTATTTTGTCACCCGCCTTCCGATTATATAAAATTGCCTATAAAATCCTAATGCTTGATAGTAAAGCCAAATGCAACCATACTTAAACTTATTGCAATTGAGTTTTATAATCTAGGCTACATGCAGGGATGTAAATGATCAGCAAAAAAAATTGTCTGAAACTATTGCGGTTTTCAGTAAAATTCTAGTGTGATTCAATATACAATGTGTATAGTTAAATAGGCTACAAGATAATCTTACCATTTTAATTAGGCTTAATGGTGATAATGACTTTAATGAGGTAGATCACCTATATTTTTAAAAAGATAATTAATAATAGAAACCTTGCCTGGAAAAGGCCTGAGGCTCAACTAGTTTCCCAGAAAAATTCTATAAGTAGACCATACTCACTCAAAAATAAAAGCCCGTGAGAGTCTCGGCCTAGCATGCCTTAATTGCCAGACATACAATACAAATAGAGACAATTTAGTTTGTTTTTTATGGGTTCTTAAAAAAATACTAATTGGCGAACATTGGCCAAATTTTATTTTTTAAAAATAATTTGCTGTACCCACGTGGCCACTTTATGGCTCCCATGTGGCCAAACAATTCCCTGTTGGCCACGCACGCGGTCATCTGGCAGCCCTGATTCCCATATGCCTGTACATCTCAATCTTTCTCTCCATTTAACTACAGAACTATATTCCAATATGCCAATAGAATATGACTCTCTCTCTCTCCCATATAACTGTACAGCACGCTATTCCAATATGCCAGTACATCTCAACTTAAATCTCTCTCTCTCACCGGTAGTATAGAATTAATGTCGCTATTGTTATGATACATGATAGCAATTTGGCAGAAAATCAATATTTAAAGCAGACAACGTTATATTGATGTAGGCCTAATACTAACTACTCTCATTCGGTTGTGAACCTATTGTATCAAATTAGTGATACTTATTGAAATGCGTGTAGTCATGGGCTGTAGGCCTAGTACCAGCAAGCCTCACACCGTATGTGAAGGTGTACGTGCGTGAGAGAGAGAAAGGGGGAGGGGGTGGTGGTGATGGTGGAGAAAGAAAGATCTTGTGGGTTCTTTTTGTATGTGCTAGACCGAGGATGAATGGAGAGCAGATGTAAGGAGCCGCTGAAGGAGAGATGCGATTGTGGGTAAGATAGAGCCTCACGTCGCCCAAGGTACAGGTATGGCCGCGCACACTGTAGAGAGTTTATTTTTCTTTCTTTGCAAACATGATCAAAATTGAAAATTTGTAAGAGGCAAACACGATCAGATGTCTCTCGTGAACTCGGTACTCGCCGGGGTTTTGGAACCCTCGACAGGTTTTTTTCCGGCAATACCGGAAAGTTGGCAGCTCTGGATGTGGTTTGTGTTATTTAGCCCGTGTGGCTATTGCCAGAGCATATTTCCAGGGAATAATTGCCTGAAATCTCCCTGAAACAGCAAGCATACATTTAGAGCCCTGACGGAAATCTTGGTCTGCCAATAGCCATAGAAGCTTGCGTTGTGAAAATAAGTTTCATTGCAAGGGAGAGTGAAGGGTGTTTCCGTACACGATAACTAGTGAAAGCAAGGCCTGTGACTACGTACACCATACTATATAATAATAGTAAAATATATTGATCTAAATAATAGTATATATATATAAAGAAGTTGATATCAATTCTAAGATGTTTTTATCATAAATTATATTTTTTATATTATTTTCAACGAAAAGAGGAAAAATCTGAATTCAGGCAACAAATAATTGCTCCAAGGGAAAAGAGATTTTAGGAATTTTATTTTTTATCTAGGAGATTTAGGAATACTATGAGCCCTGATGTATGGTCTTTGACAATCTGTATGCATATCAATCTAGTTATATTTGTATTATACTATTTTTTATTTTCTTGTTAAGGCTTACGTAGCGAACGTACGACAGGGGTCTCGTGTTTCTAACTTGCGTACCATTTCTTATGCTAGATACGAATTCATAAATATCATTTATGTTTAGACTCCAAAATCAAACATTGGCTCGTACGCATTGAGTAAAAAATTACGCATCAACCATGATTACGGCCATACATAACTCACAAGAGCAATGAGCTCCAGGTGCTTACATTTAGCATGATACACATTATAAATCATTCATAAAACAATTTGAAACACTGTATTTTCTAAAGAATTGAGTTTTTCATTGCAAAGTATTAAAAAAAAACCCCACCCAAACCCAAAGCTCTTTCCAGTTTATAAAAGCAATACAGTACTTCAAATGCAACACACATTCATCTATGTGACTACAAATGTGGGATTTCTGATGAGTGTCCAACTCGGATGAAACTTTCATCAGCTGGACAACAAAATAAAACCAATAAAGCCAACACATTTTCTGTTGCCCATCATGGGAGGAGAAGGAAGAACAATTTCAAACTCTCCAGGGTGGTGGGCTGATTACAATGTTTGCAAATTAATGCAAAAAACACAACCAAACAAGCATCATATCTCTAATGAACACGAATGATCCTTACTTTGGCACTAGTAATAGTTCCAAACTGAGAGAACTCTTTGCGTAGGCGTTCATCATCTACAACATCATCGAGGTTCTTTACGTACAAATTCACTCCTTGGTAGCGATTGATGCGCTCCATTTTAATCTTCTCAAACCTTTCCTTCAACTCAGCTTGGCGCTCAGCTTTCTTCTGGGCCCGTCCACAGTAGAGAACCTTGCCAGCTTTGTCGTGACCATTCATAGCAGTCACCGCCTAGGAAACAAAAACAAAAACAAATGAGACAACAAAAGAAAAACATGCCTGTCATTTTTTCCAAAATAAATTCAAAATTTTATTTAGTCAGTGTAAGATGTATTGAATTTTACCCATCTCCAATACTCTGGTGACATTAGGAATTTCCTCTAGACTGCCCTGTAAACAGCCATAGCTCTTTTACATGGGGCCTCCAATATTATAGTCCGTCTCCGAGAGGACTTAGCATTCTTTATGCTATCCATTCCCCCGTCAGTGTTAGAACATATACGGTATACATAAAAAGATGAATCAAATAAAAATACATCTTCAGATAGATAGGTTTTTAACAATGCAAAAAGCTGTAACAGCAATATTGCCAATCTACAGATGACTCATGGAGCGTTATAAAATTATTGCATGGATATAATTCACCAATACCCAGCCCCAAAACGTAATGTCCCAAGTTGTAAAATACTAAGAACAACTTACATCCTCTGCATCTTCAGGTTTTTCAAAGCTGACAAAACCAAATCCCCGAGTCTTCTTAGAATTGTTGTCACACATCACCTGAGCAATGAATATAAAGAAAGTCATGAAAATAAGAAATTAAATTAGTAAAGAAAAAAGACAAAAATCCAGATGTGATATCTTAAAATTATTTTCTATATTGTTTACAGAAAACAAAAGCCAAAAACAACAAATTCTAGACTTAAACTGTATTGTCCTCTTCGGCTTCTTGAAAAATTGTTGTCGGAGGATGACTTACATTTCAGAGAAAAGGGATCAGTCAAGTTTTTGAGAAAATCATCAGCAAGCTAAACTTACCCTGACACTAATGATTTCTCTTAAGGTTCAAGCAGAACAAAATATAAACTGACCTTGGCACTAATGATTTTTCCGTAAGCTTCAAACAAATCTCTGAGTTTGTCATCATCCATCTCTTCTGCTAGGTTTTTGATGTAAACATTGTTGAACTTTCTATGTTTGTCCCCCAACATCATGATACGCTCTTTGCGTGGGATGAAATTACCCACAAACCTGTCAACATCCAAAAAGAAATAATTATTTTATACACATATCTATAAACATTAGACCTGTAAATGGCTCCTCAAATTGTCTGAAAACCATTGGTCATCGGTGACAACATTACATGTATCTATCCCATCCCCCAAACAGAAATCGTCTGAGGATTTACAGGTCTGATATTACACGTGTAGGGGTGGGACCGTTTTCAAAATCTTGCAGCAAAAGATGCGTAGTGCTAAAATATTAAGGAAGTGCTTATAGGCACGAAAAACTTTTCTCCGTGACAAAACAATATAACCATTATACGCACAAACTAGTTAATCACATCCAGTTTGCGAGTTTGCTTTATTAGGGTAGCTCTGCCAATTTGAATCAATAGTGAGGCGACGAAAGTTAGAAATAGAATAGAAATCAAGAGAATGCACTGTTTGATCATGGATGACGCTCGCATTAATTTCTCCTCGCATTTCCGACAAAATGTCCCCACAGCATTTTTAGATTATGCAGAGAATTGTTTCTTCCTCGATTCAGCTGATGAGCTGGAACGAGGACCGCGAAGTCAACTTCCGCGATTCCGAGGAAAGAGTCCCACCCCTTCATTAAAACTGAATGATATGCATTACGTTTCAGTACATAAATGTGACATCATACCATAAACTTTCTTAATTATTATAATGAAACGTGCACTAGCCTAATATGTGTAATGAAATCTTTTTCAGTATAGAGCTGGTTCAAAGAAAAATAAGGTTTCCCTGTAAACAGGGACACATCCACTTTAATTGAATGTGAAAATGAACTTTATTAAATCTAAGGACCAACTTTAAAACTTACAAATCATAAACCAAGGACACATATATCGTCGCAGTCACAGACAACTGCTCGTGTCAAAGTTGTAATCATTGGACATAATTTTCCGGGACAACAATGATACAAGCCCCTAAGATAAACACGGCTATAACATCGTTCATGTTCTTACTGCACAGAGAGTTACTTACACTTTTTTCCCGTTCAGCAACATGCCGTTAACTTTTTCAATTGATCTACGTGCAGTCTCTTCAGTCTCAAAATGGACAAATCCATATCCTTTGGATCCTTGATCATCACAGGCAATCTATTGTGGATACAAATTGTATTCTTTTTTATATGCATATTTAAACCAACCAACATCAATCTGCTATGACTGAAAGACAAAATTTAAACAGCAAGCAAATAACTTGTAAATAAAGAATCTTCTAACAACCACAACAACAAAAGTACTTCAAAGCAAATCCACACATAGGCCTAATGGCCATGTGCATGAAATCATCTAACCTTATAAAAAAAAACATGATGCTATGAGTAGATGAAATCTATCATTATATTAAATTACAGCAGAATATGACAGGCCCCTTACTCACCTTACAAGACAAAATGTTTCCAAAGGCTGAAAAAGTATCGTACAGAGCCTTGTTGTCAATGTTCTTGTCCAGGTTCTTAATGAATACATTGCCGGCACCAGATTTACGGAGAGATGGATCTCTTTGAGACCACATGATACGTATGGGACGACCTTTGATAGTGTCAAAATTCATTGTGTCCATGGCTCTTTCAGCTAGAAATAGAAAGAACGTAAACAATAACCTCTCCGTGATATACAAGCCCAATGAAAACACAAATGTTGAAACATACTGAAGTTCAGCATCAACAAGAAATAGAAAATACATTAACTATTAGACTATAACTAACACTTTTGTTGCATTCAGTAGTCTTTACCAAAATCTATGACTATGGCTGGTTACTTTTCGTCATTTCTCTTCCTCTAATCTTCTATTACATGTCATTTTACCGGACCCCCTTCCTATTTATTATATGAAAGAGGGGAATTCCTTCTTAGACTTCCCTCCCTTAGTTAGTCAAAATGCCACTAAAGAAACAACTAACACAGGCATACTGACTTAATTCCAATATCAGTTTAATTACTAAAGTAATGACCTGGACTATGATTACTCTTCATGTAAGCCTTAACATAACTCAGCCACATTCAATTACATTTGTAAATCAAGTGAATGTCTAATTTTGTTTTTAGTGTTCTTGCAATCAGCGTAGGCTTATTGAACACCATGAGATAAGGAACAATACAAAACAGGAGCAGAAAAAGTAGTTCAACAATCTAGGAAACTCGATTGCATATGATTCTGGTTTAAAAATGATACAAAATTAGAAATGAAAGATGAAGTGAAAGGTTACATTTGAAACGAAACAACTCGTAACTATCAATTGATTTTTGCAAGCATGTCGCTGAAAACTGACTGATATTGCAAAAACACCAATCTGCCATGATTGATCAGTAGGTATTGAATCAATGTCAATATTAGTGAATTTAATTAGTTGATATAGCCCAAGACCAGGACTAGATCTAAAGGCCTACCATTCATTTTTCATAGAGAAGGTACATGCAGAGATTCCAACCTTTTCAGATGTAGGCAAAGTTCAGGAGCAGAATGATGTAATTTGTCAGCCTTTAAGTGTAACATTGCAGAATATGCAGTACTGTAGTGACCGGCCAGGCTATGTGTACATCGGCTACATGTCCCTTTCACCAATGTGGCAGTTTTTGCCGCAAAACATTTTTTTCTCTTTGAGGCTGGTTGAAAATCAAGAACTTTGCCTACGTGGCCAAATCGCTCGGCAAATATAGCCTGCTTTTTTAATATTAATTTTCTACTGTTGATAGCAAAAATTAGGCTAATCCATAATATGGAATGCCCTTATAATGTCCAATTCAATAAGCAGAACAAAATGAAGGCTTGACAACTCCAGTTACATTAATATCATGTAGGCCAAGGCCTACATTGTTTTGGTTCTAGGAAATTGCGCCATCATGATGGAGTAAACAGTCATCCACTTCACCCATTTACATTGACTCGCCATTTGCCTTTCACCACTCCGTAGTGACCCCCCTCCCCTCTTTATCCCCTTAAGAGATGGAAAGAAATGTGAGTGCCTATCTTTCGTGGTCCAGGTGTCATCACATCACTGGCTGAGCCCTTCTATCAACACAATGGTAGGCTATGTAGTGGCCATATGGCCTCGATTAGTAAAGAGTTAGGCAGGTTATTAATTGCTCTCTTTACATATCACTAAATCTAATTTTTAAGTTGATTCTCCTTCTCAACCAATCCCAACCCAATAAGGCTGTCTTGCCACATCAAGTCTTCATTTCCGTCCTCTTACTTTTGTCTCATCATTTAGGTTTAGGCCTAATAATAGTAATACTAATGTAGTTTGCTTTAGCCTAGCCCATTTACGCCCTTGTACATGGCATGGTAGACTATTACTTTATAATAAAGATAAAACAAACAAAAATAACACCATGTACTCAGAGCCTAGTAGTATTCACGCTAAGCCTGGTCGTGCTATAGACTACAGCTTGCTTCCTCAATAGTCGACCTGGAAAATTGGTTTCCGCTTAGTGTCCTTTTCGGCTAAGTGGCTGCTTTTGCTGCTTCCCGCCAACTGGACACATAGCCGGAAACTACAGTACTACTCACCAAAACGATCTTTCTTCACGTCATGTCTATAAGCCCCATTGCATTGAAACAAGGCATAGATCTAGATCTGGATCTAAGTGTATGATCTAGGATCTAGATCTCTAGCAAGAATAAGGATAATTTACAAAGAACTGACCAAAATCTACCAACTCCAAAGTCTAATGAGAAAAAAATTGAGTACACAGACATTTAGCGTGTAAATTGTTCTTCATTCATTTAGATTAGGTTTAGTTAGTCTAGAATAATGACAGAAATCCAAAGATCTTACCATCTTGTTGCACTTGGAAGTTCACGTATGCATAGCCTAGAGATCGTCTTGTTATCATATCTCTGCACACTCTGATCGATAAGACTGGACCGCAAGTTGAAAACTTTTCAAACAACATAGCTTCTGTGACATCAGGGTGAAGATCTCCGACATAGAGGGAGACCATAGGGTAGTTAGTTGTCGGATTCATGATGGCTGATGTTATCGAAGTTCAAATACCAAGTGAAGTGCAAAGATGGCGGGTATATGATTCAGAAATAAGTTGACCACGTTCCAAGGATAACAACTTTTTATTGTTTTATAGGTTTTACGAATTTTTTTGTATTTTTTATAATTTTTTTACACTTATTGAAAATCTCAATCAAAACATTTCACGTAGTTTTCAAATGTCTCAAACAAGCGTGATTGTCTTGATTGACTAATGTGCTTTCTACCCGTTCCAAGTTGGACGTAAAGAGGAAGTGACGAAATTGAGGTACGTTTATATACCTAGTGAGAATGAATATATTCCTCCGCCAAAGAGAGAGAACGAAGCAAATTTAGAGAATTAAAACATGATTCTAAAATGACTTTTTATCAAATTTGTCATAAGTCCTACATAATACTTATATTGTAATAATTTTGATCCATTCATTATGACATATATAAATTAAATCTGAGATCAATGAACCATTGAATGTTATGAACGTAATCTATATTAATACGCCTCCTAGAAAGCAAAAACTTTGAAATAGGCCTAGATCTAGGTCTTCATAAAGTACAAAATTTGGAATAAAATAGACGAAATAAGAAATATGTGCAATTACATGAACATAGGAAAACTAGGCTAGGGCCGGAATTGCGTTGACACTAATTTCAAAAAAACAAAACAAATAATAATAATAATAAAAAAGAAGAAGAAGAAGAAGAAGAAGAAGAAGAAAGAAATAACTAAAGCACCTATATAAATGTCTCTCGTTTTACGTGTGTGTTGTTTACTTTAACAAGTTAAAATTGTTATGTGAGAATTATTGATTGAGAATGTGAAAGCATTGAACGGTTAGACTTCTTTGTAGGATTTTTCTTTTCTGAGGATCTACCTTTTTTCCCGAACTTTCTTTTCATTCTTTCTATTTTGTTTTAGTTTTTTATGCTGATGTAACGACGATAAAGAGCTTCATTCTTTTTCTTTCATTCTCATTTTAGAGTTTGAGTCAATGGAAAGTTATTAAAACGGTTTATTTAGAGGTTTAATTAGCTGTGATCTGGTTTACCAGTGATCAGAATGGTGCGAATAGCTCAGTAGGCAACCAAGGATCCCTGGTTCAAACTTGTAGATCTACAGGTTCGAATTTGAAACCCAATTTTTCGGATTTCCTTCTGCTCCCTATTCTGAGTTGCTAGGATGTAATGAGTGCCAAGTCCTGGCGGAGACGGACTAATCATTATAAATTATAATCCAGGAGGGCCCATGTGTTTGCGCGCATGTATAAGAATCCATTATAAAACAGTCTTGGATAACCCTGAGAACACCAAAGTACAATGTAGTAGTAGAAAGAAATGTGTAAATTCAATACAACAACATCAGCAGTCCCATGTACAACCACACCACGTGGGGTTTTTTTTTTTTGTATGTGTGTAAAGCTTTGGATAAAGAAAGAAACAGCCCTCTTTACGTTTATTAAAATCTACTGCCCCAAGCATCGGAAGGGAAGTTGAAGAATGGGAAGTGTAGTTTTTAATAGAGTGACTCGGTGACCCTATTATTGTGTTACATTGTATTGTTGCAAGTTGGATAAGAGGGGGGTGGATGAATGAATAGATGAGGGGCTAGCGGTTACGCTTTGATGAGGGGTGATGGTTGAAATCACGAGGAAAGCGGCTTGATGGAAAGTCAGGGGCTGATACATTGTAGTTTCTCTAATATTAATATTATATTGACGGGTTGGAGAAAACTTCATGCTTAGAAGATAAACTGATATTCTTGAACATACACAGACACACATATTATACATGTACCACGTATGTGTAGCATTTAAAGATATATATATATATATATATATATATATATATATATATATAGAGAGAGAGAGAGAGAGAGAGAGAGAGAGAGA
>JASKDV010204662.1:0-10661 GCA_032466395.1 Aegires albopunctatus
TTCTTCTTCTTCTTCTTCTTCTTCTTCTTCTTCTTCTTCTTCTTCTTCTTCTTCTTCTTCTTCTTTTTCTTCAAATTCATCGACAAAACTCAGCTGGGTATCACTGTCAATACGCCAAAAAAATAAATAAATAAATAACGATATAAAAATAAATAAATTGAAATATTAGAGCAGACTAATTAGGCCTATATTTAGATCTTAGTATCTCATATTGTAGCTTATGTTTAAGATTATCAACAATTCAATTTAAATTCATTCAATTTAATCAATCTAGCAGTGCTGGGGGAAAGAGAATGCCTATGGCAATCATTTTTAGAGCCAGGGATGTTGAATGTCTTATTTTTTGAGTTCCTGGTTCTCCTATTACTTTTGTTTAGTTCATTTATGAAGATATCTGTTTGACCATTAATTGCTTTAAAGAGTATTACACCTTTATTTCTAGATCTTTGTTCCTCTAAGAGTGTCAACTCCGAGTGTTTCATGTTATGCATTGTACTACCATGTTCATATGAATAGTTATCAGTTACAGAATCTTGCTGCATTTTATGTTCTTTCTCCAAGCTATCTATTTGGATTTTAAGATGGGGTCCTAGACAGAGCATCCATATTCTAAAATTTCTTTAACTAAGGTTTTGAAACATTGCTCTTTAATCTTTCTTGGGCATTCTGCAGATTTGTTTCTTTTTAAGAATGCTAGAGTATTATTTGCTTTTTGGCAGACTGATTTGTTTTGGTCTTTTCATCTTAAATCATTATAATAAATCTATTGTAACTGCTAAGTATTTTGCACTATTAGTTTCCTTCAGGCTTTGATTGTATATTTTGTAGTCATAATCAATTTTCTTCTTTTTTCTACAACTTTTTAGTACTTGGCACTTACCAGGATGGAATTCCATCTTCCATTTACTTTCCCATTTTTGTAGGGTGTTTAAATCTTCCTGTAGTATTTTATTTCTCTATATAACGAACTATCATCAGCAAAGAGTCTAAGTTGAGTGCCAGGAGAGAGATAACAGTTTATGTCATTTATGTATATAAGGAAATAGAGAGGTCCAAGTACTGTTCCCTGTGGAACGCCTGAAAGTACAGGATTTGGATCTGACTCTACACCTTATAGTTATACTTTTGGCTCTTACCTAACAAGAAGGATCTGGTCCATTCTAGGATATTTACAGAGATGCCATGATAATTTCTTTTAATTTATTAGTCCCAAGTGATCTACTTTGTTAAATGCTTTAGAGAAATTTAACAAGATGGCATCAGTTTGGCCCCTAGCATTAGTAGAGTTATTAAATTCATTTAATGTTGTTATTAGTTGGGTTCCAAAGCTTCTATATTTGCTAAAACAATTTGTTAGATGATTAAGACTATATTTTTATCTAAATATTTCATGATACTACTAAGTATTATGTGCTAATAGTTTGCAGATTATTGAAGCTAGTGAGACTGGCTTATAATTTTCACCTTTAGATTTATTTCCTGCTTTAAATAATGGAACTATACTTGCATTTATCCAATCCATTGGTACTTTTCCTTGCTTAATTGATGTTTGAATAAGGAGAGTGTATGAGTCTAAATTTCAAGTGCACAGTTCTTTAATAATTCACCTGGTATACCATCTGGGCATGTTGCCTTCTGTTCATTGATGTTAAGTAATAGCTTTAATTCCCCATCTCTACTTATTTTAATAGGCTCTATTCTACTGAAGTTTGGTTTTGTCTTTTACATTCTATTTTGGGTTCAGGGTTTGAGAAAACTGATGAAAATTGGCTATCTAGCAAATTAGCGGTGTTGTTTATATCTTGGATTATTCTAATTTTAACTGTTAGATCTAAAATGCCCATCTGCTCTTGACTTTTACTTTTGATATATCTCCATAATTTTTTTAAATTTTTGTTATCTTCACAAATCATATTTTTGATGTATTCTGCATGAGCTAATCAAAATTCTTTTTGGCATATCATTTTGATTTCTATATATTTTCTCTCTACTTTTGTTGAGTTACAAGATTTCATTTTTCTTCACAAAATAATCTTCACAAATAATATTTTTGATGTATTCTGCATGAGCTAATCTAAATTCGTTTTGGCATATCCTTTTGATTTCTATATATTTTCTCTCCATTTTTGCTGAGTTACATGACAAGATTTCATTTTTCTAAACCACCTTTTCTTTTTTTACTCGATAAGCGATTTGTTTTTGTTGTGAACCATGGTTTTTGATATCTCTTTGAAATAACTTAAGTTGGTACATGCTTGTTTATCATTCCGTGTATCTGTTCCTTTAATAAAAATAATTCCACATTTCATCAATATTATCATTTGTATTATAATATATATGTTTAAACTTATCAGAAATGTTTTTGTTCATCAAAATTACATTTTTCCATAGTAGAATTTTGTGTGGGTTTGTTTTCTTTCTGTTTGGTATAATATCACTTTGGATTACAACTTCCTAGTCACCCAGTCCTAGAACTATAGTATGTTTTAGTAATTGGGTTGGGATTATTACTTAAGAACAGATCTAGTATGTTTTGTCCTCTTGTAGCAAAATCTATTAGCTGAATAAATCCTAAAGAATCAATTGTGTCTGTAAATATTGAGTCTAACCTTGTATTATTTTCAATGCTATTTGCATCCCAATTAATTTCTGGCAAATTATAATCACCACAAATCCAAAAAAGCGTTTCACTTTTTTTATCATATAGATCAAACAATTCTTTAGCTAGTTTATTCATGTATTCCTCTATGGTGTTTTGAGGCCTATATACTAATCTTACAATTTATTATTTTAAAAAAAGATATTTTTATTATCATCCATCATTCCTTCAATTTTGCGGTGCACGTAGTTTTAATTAATTTTTTTTTATTTCAAAAAGAATTTTAAACATACGTAACGATACATATCAAAGTCAGAATAAACACACTGGGATTTGCAATTTTTTCGAAGACTCACATTGGTCGACGACCGAAATACTAATTTAGATAAAAAAAACGTTCCTTATTGACCTCTAGAAGATTAAAAAACATAATAAATCCTCCACTTCATTAACCGACAAAATAATCTCAACACAAAAAATGTCTGACCTAACTAAGTAAGACTTATTGAAAACAAGTATTCGTCATTTTATTTGATGATGTTTGGTCTTAGATCTTTTTTATTATATTTTGCTCCCTAGTTTTTGGACCGTTTGATTTTTAGTTGTTGACGTCGCTGGTTGTTTAATGTGGATCGTTGTTTGTTTCTTGTCAGACACAATGCTAATAAAACGCCAATGGGGGCGAAAAACGTCTTTACTTATAAGGCCGCAGACATAGTGGCAAAGGATCATAAAAATGTGGAGAAAAAAGTAACTAAAAGGTATAGTGAGCATGTCTTATTGCACTCACTACAGCTCGGTTTACATTTTCCGAGTTTTCTTGGTGTCTTGAGCGAAGGTTACTGCAGACTGAGTTTGAAGTAGTAGTCGTCCAGACCATTTTATGATCAGTCTGCCACTGTGGAGGAGACTTATGTTCGCTGTTGGTCCAGACAGTTATACTTTTTAGGGTATTCAGTTTCTGTGTCCGGGAGGGACACTTAGTTTTATTAGTCTAGCGTCTTCGGACCAGTTGATCGTCGTGATAGGAGCTGGACACCCTTTTTTACCTCTTTTATAAGAAAAGAAGAGCAACACATAAGAGGGCGTGTATCTCTTGTTTTTTAAAGACTAGGTCCAGATCTCTTCGGAAATGTCTCGTCAGGGTCAAAGTCTAGTCTGGTAGGTATCACGTCAAAGCAAATCTTGACCCGGAAGTAGAACTGTTCTCGTATACATACACAAAACCCCTCTGCTCCACGGACATTCCATAGAAATCAGAATTGTGATAAGGGTTGAAATATATGGAGAGTAACAACCAATGATATTGATAAAAAAATGATAAAGATCTAGGTCTGTTTGTAAGTTCAAATATTGTGGATACTTAAAAAAAATGGAATACACTGTTGGGTTGATGTAATATCTAATATTTATTTATGACAAAAATAATAATATGAAATAAAACTTGGACGCAACTTTTGCTGAGTGTGGTATATTGTCTGGGTGTTATTGTTGTCTTTGTTTTACGTTTTTGTGAGTGGTTTTTTTTTTGTTTTTGTGTGGCGTATTTTTCAATTTCTCTTTATCTTATATTAATTAATTTATTAATGTTTATTATTTACATTTTAATTTGTGCGTTAAATTATCTTTTTACATAGCTTTTTTTTTTTTAAGGAGAGGGGTGGAGGATTGATTTTCGTATTGTTATTTTGCAAGTGACTATAAAGTCGCCAGATTGGGTTGTTCGGTCAACGTAATACGCCAAATGGCAAAAAAGAAGATCCCAACTTGGCAATATTTTATGCTTTCTCGTGTAATTGAATTCCTCTTGTTGCCAGACTGTATACAAAATGTCTGGATTAGTTGAAAGAAACAAGGCCAAGTTGGTTTCGGAGGGCAGTTACAAATTGACTGGAATGGATTCGATCATTGACTTCCCCCCCCCCCCCCACCCACCCACTCCCTCCCCCGTATTATTTTATGTCAGGCTACACATCCGATTCTTGTTTTAAGATGCCAATCACATTGCATCCTTTCGGTCTTTCTGTACTGTTATATTATAATACACTTAAAAAATATTAACATATTAATAATCAGTGGGCATATCAACACAATCAAATGAATTGAAACCAATTGCTATATTATGAAAAATGTAACGAAAAACCTCACTGCACCTTCAACAGATGGCACCATTTCAACCATGTTCTCAGGCGCGACAACGAAATACAATATACCAACAAATTTAAATAATGCTAAGAATCTTTACTTCTTCTCAAAATCAACACAATTGAGAGGCAAACCACTTACCACTCAACCGCTTGGTCTAAACAAAAATCTCGCACACATCAACATCATTCTATCATTCTTGAGCTTAAAATTTAGAAACAATTAAGAAAAACTCAAATCCACAGCACAAATTCGAAACCAATGGATTAGAATGGAGTCTTTGGACCAGACAGTGAAAAGCCCCTCATAAGTATATTATTATACACACGGGACCTTCAAAATCATAGTCCGTCTCCGATAGGACCTGGCACTTTTTATTGTAGCAACTTAAATATGGGAGCAGAAGGAACCTCAAATATTCTGATTTCAAATTCAAGCCTGTACGGATTTCAACCAGGGACCTTTGGCTTGATAGGCAAGCGCCTTACCAACTGAGATATCAGCTCCCTCATTTCCTAGGTTCAATTATTGAGATGATAATATGATATGGATAGTTAGGAAGGGAATGTGATATTTTGCAATTGAATCCCACAAACCTGTAATGATGTGTCCAATGTACTTTATAGATTATCTCTTGCACGCCATTATATTTTTACAAAATCCTTCTTCTGAGGGGCAAACACAATTGTGCACAATCAAAGACGCTTTTACTAGTATAATGACAAGATCGGACCTTACCAATACCCAAACACTATTACACACTGAGGACAATAAAGAAATGCCACGTTAAGAGGCACACCCAAGGACTCCACGTCATCCTGTATTATTTTCTTTTCGCTATCGAATAGCTTAGAGAATTTTACCATCACCTGACAAGCACGCACGCTTTGAGAGACTGGGAAGACTAAGAATATTGAACATGTTGGGTTTTTTTTTATTCCTGTTGTTGTTGTTGTTGTTGTTTTTGTTGTTGTCGTTGTTGTTGTTGCATAGAGATGATTTGCACACACAAAAAAAATCATCTCTCAAAAACAAACAAAAATAAAATTTAATAACGATGGTTATCAAGCCCCAAAACATGCACCGAAAACACCACCCAGGATTTTCCTTACGCCTCTGTTGATGACATTAATGTTGTATTGCACTAGCTGTTTTGTTGTTGTTGTTGTTGTTGTTGTCGATGATGATGGTGCTAGTGGTGGTGGTGGTGTTTTGACGTTGTCGTTGTCAATGCTCTTGGCGATAATTATGATGTTGATATCATTGTTGTCGTCGTTACTGTTATGTTGTTGTTGTCGTCGTTTTTTGTTGTTGTTGTTGTTGTCTTCGTTTTCGTCTTCTCCTTCCTCTTCTCCTTCCTCTTCTTTCTCTTCTTCTTCTTCTTCTTCTTCTTCTTCTTCTTCTTCTTCTTCTTCTTCTTCTTCTTCTTCTTCTTCTTCTTCTTCATGTTTTTTTAAAACAAAACTCACTATATAGTCCAGAATAATTCAATTGTGTATTTGTGCAATCACATTTTGACAAAATATTGTAAGACTAGATGGAAAAAATTACCAAAGAGTCATTGAACTGTTTTGAGAATGTCCTATTATGTGATTCAATGAAAGGAGATACGATAAATACTAAAGCTCAGTGCTTCGCAAGATATAGTCCGAATGTTGGTGTAGTTTTTTTGCAGCAGAAGATATGAAATTGATAAGGTATGGTTTTAAAACAAGATTTTCATATCAACAACAACAGCAACCACTATTACTACTACGACTATAACAACCACACAACAACTAAAACAAAGCAACCCCTCAACTGCCCCCCCACCAAAAAAGAAAAATACAGAAAAAAAAAGAAATAAAAAGAAAAACAGAAATTAATTAAATGGTTCGAATTGTCAGGTAAATTTTGCATTGAGTTCCTTGATTGTTACTTGATAACCTAATAGACTTACCTTGTACATTTATGACTTTTCTAGAATTTGCCGGTCCAAATTCAAGAATTGGTGTCCTTCCTTTCACCACAAATCTATGCAAACTTTCACGTGCCTTGCTGATTCAAGTCCTTTATTGAAAATCACAACTAGAATCTTTTCACGAAACTATTCGTTGAGAAAACTATTTCGTTAAATAAACTTATCTTTTTACTTCTGCTTTCAAATGTCATTGCCCTGTTGGAAACTTTTATGTAATGACACCACCATGCACTATAAAGATGTTACTGGGTTGTTCTTTATATTTTGTTTATTTTTTTTATTATTTTTTTTTTGCTGATTTTTTTTCCAAATTACTTTTCCGTGAGCACTTTTCAAGATACCACACAGGTGAGCATGTTTTGATGCAATGTAAAGTGTCCTCAGGTAAACTTGCATTTGAAAATGGTTACTTTTTAAACGTCTATTGGAGCGCTAGAATAAATCTGGGAAAATATCAGTTATGGAATAATAATTATAAACTATATGTCATCATCATGTTTCGATCAGAAGAGTGGCTTATTAATTTTGTTTTCACTATGTATGCCAAGTTTGCACTTCAAAAGACGATAGCTATAATTAGGCTTAGATACAGTTGCGAGGTTTTAGAAAATGTTCGTCAACACGTTATCTTTATCACCATCTTCTTGTTCTGCTAAAAATTACCTGGATTGAAGTGTCAGGCAAAGTCTTCTTACAATTTCAGGAATGTAAAAGAGAAATAGGAGAACGTGTTTGTGATTGATTTCAAGGTTAAAAGTGTGTCTCCTTTTAATCAAAAGTCTAGTTATTCAGTCAATAGTCTGATAGGCTAGTGAAAAGATAACAACAGAAGTAAAAGAAATAGACGTTAGAAGAGGGGGGGAAATCGCCAAGGGGGGAAGAAGCTCTTCAAATAACAAGTAAAATACATATAATTATAACTATAGATCTAATTAAGAGGAGAGATGATTTAGGAAAATAAGGAATGTAATACACCAACATTTGGTAAAATGGTCTCACTGCAAAAAATCGAATAGGGCGTAGGTGGGAAATTCTAAGAATTTAGCAAATTATTCAGTTATTGGCCTTCGAAAATGTAGATTGAAAATCGTGACTTGCCTTAATTTGCTATAGATAAGCCACCCCGTTCCCGATAATCACGCCATTTGTCTTGCTGGAACACCCCAAGTTAGTGATGGCCAGTTCATTAGCGTCGACCATGGTTCATATCATTAGCTATTTAGAATGAGTCGTAAGATTAAGAATTATTTTGTGTCACTGACTATCCACGGTGGATTTATTACTGAAACCAAGCCCTGACTCCAGACTAGTCTAGTTAGTTATCTAACATGCGTTTTCGTGGCACCTTTAATGTCCGTTATCAGACCGAAATGAGACTTAGTTTGCTCGCAACTACCTGAAGAAGACTCAAGTAGTGATTGGTTTTAAAGATTTATTGTGACACATTGGATATAAGAAATATCTCTTCGTGACACCCTTAATGGCCGTTATCAAACCGAAATGAGACTTAGTTTGCTTGCAATGCAAACTAACTAAAGAAAACTCAAGTAGTGATTGGTTTTAAACAATTATTGACACATTGGATATCAAAAATATATCTAAATGTAGTGGATTATTCTTCCCACATCTTATTGTACATCCTTCCGGTGCCGTCATGCGTGGCAAAAGGTCTCCATTTTGTAGATTATTACAATCTATAAAACTAGCTGGGATTCCCGGCTTCGCTCGGGTTTTAGGACTTAATCTTAGCCCTACTCATAAATCTAGATCTAGGCCTACTATTTCCCTGTTAATGAAAAAACAAAACAAAAAAAAAAAACAAAAAAAAAACTATCCCTCTTCCCAAGGAGTGAACCACGAAGTTTATGTCTTTTGTTTTTTATTAATGAACGGTAACTCATTACGAATTATAAAAATGTCCGTGCAGTGGGGAAAAAATTAGAGTACCTCCATGCAGAATTTGAAGAAGATCGGTGTTGTTAATCCTGTAGGCGTGCGCAAAATCTGAACCTTATTGTTTTATTAATATTATTTGCTATAAACTCGATTAATTATCTTATCTATCAGAGAAAGGATCTTAGAATCCAAAATTTAATATGAAGTAATCTTGATACTAAATTGCTCATGAGAACATTTAATCAACTTTCATAAAAGTTTTGTAGCATTAATAATATAAAATCCCCACAGCTTCGAGTAACATATCATTTATCTCTTCCCAAAAATTATCAAAATGAAAAGGGGCATCTTTATTTTGGTGAAATCTGAACACAACAATGCAAACTACCTTTTTATTTCATTTACCTTTTGTGTTCTCAATATCTTTCCCAGATGAACATCAATATCCTCTAGTGGGCACAATGATGCCAGCTGTCTCATAGAGACATTGGTGTCTTTGAATATCAAAGTTATACACGTGGCCCTGGGCCTGGGCCAGGATAGACATCGATAGTTGTCAATCCTGATGATCTTGCAACGTCTGATGCCATGGGTTGGGAAATAGAGTCTCGGACTTTGTTTGTTGAAAAGGCCGACCTGAATTCAAGTCTTCGGAGATGAGGACAACCTTAAAAGAAAATTATGTCAGTTGAAAGCGACAGTGACGAGTTTAATACAAAAACGGATCAGTGCTGGGATTGAAATATTCTTTTAACAAAACATATCAGGAAAGGAAGTAAGTATTTCTTCCGCTGCTTGTGGGGCTTATGGGACCATTTTATCTGCAAATGAAATCACTAATATCAGTGTTGTAGATAAATCAATAAGAGGGAAGGAGAGGCGGCAATTTTACCAACTTTGAAAACCCTGAAGATAGAGATTGAGACTGCAGGGAACACAAAAGGAAGAAAAAATATTTTAAAGAGGTTCTAAGCCAAAGATGAGGTTTACGCCACGCCTTCAGGAAAACAATTAAATATACTACAAATGAAGAGCGGCTGTAGGCAAAGCTGAAGGTTAACTTGTCATGAATATTTTCCACAGGAGATTTTTAAAAAGTCTATGTCAAAGTACTTCTGGTCAGTTGAGTAAAAGGCAGACCAACGTCATCTTATCTCCCGCCACAGTATTATGAAGTAACATAACAACATTTATGTTGTAGATAGAACTGATCATAGTCACCATGGGGGATCTTTGGAGCATGTCGCTGTTACAATTGACAGCCTAACAACGTCTGCCTGCTTTAGCCTCAAGCAAACGTTAAGCTTTCTTTGTGGGTAGTGTCAAATCTCTTCCACAAGAGGAAACATTGAACTTTAAATTGTATCTGTGTGTGACCTGGGGACTTACGATGGATGCTCTCTTCTAGAAGTGGTCTAAAGGGCTTGTAGAGATCTAAATAAAATTATGGAGACGTGTCTAAGAGCTTACATCACACATAAAGGACAAATTGAAGTGTCCAGTTATTATCATATAATTGTTGTGACGGGACAGAACATAAACTGGGTTATTATTATCATGCTATTGTGGTATGTCATGAACGAATTTCAAGTAGACATCACCAAAGGACTCTGAAGGAATGTCACACCAAGATCAAGAAAGACTCAGTGCACGCCATCATTGAGAAAATCACCAGAAAGCTTATAATAATAATAATAATAATAATAATAATAATAATAATAATAATAATAATAATAATATATATATATATATATACAAGCAGAGAGAATGGTAAATGCCTGATTGTATTGGTGGCTTGAACACACCAACTCCCTCAATTTCAACCAAGCTGGATTCCGCAAAAAATATGAGAAATCTAGATATTGGCCTAAATTAGATTATGCTTGATATCTAGATCTCGACTCTGGATAGATCTATCTAGATCTAGATCAGCAAGTAGATCTATGTCTAGATCGAGACAAAATTATCCCCATTTTTTATTAACATTAGCATTCTCTCTGCTATTCTCTCCTTTATTATTGACTTCTTCTTCTTAGAATGATTGAAGAGAAACAAAATTTG
>JASKDV010204673.1:0-10661 GCA_032466395.1 Aegires albopunctatus
GATGAATAAAGTATTATTATTATTATTATTATTATTATTATTATTATTATTATTATTATTATTATTATTATTATTATAAAGTATCAATGCATCTTCTTTTTCAAAACCAGCCATTAGGAACTCACCTCAAAGCGTTCATCTTCACATTTGTAAATGTTCTCTTCATACTGTGTCTTCCTGGACGTCACAAAGGACGAATCCTCCGACCATGTTGGGAAAGAAACCCAGGTGTCGTTAAGAACCTGAATGGAACAAGTGTGAGATATACAGGAATCTTGGTGAAAATTTAATGGCTACAAATTCTTCAGAAACCAAAATCATACCATAAGTGGCCTGATACTAATGAACATTACTAAAGGAGAAAAATTGCAATTAAAATTGGGGAAATGCTCACTAATCACGGTCAGAAACCAGAATTCGATCTGGATCCTTGCTTTTCGCAAAATGTTGGTTCTTTGAAAAACAGAGACAAAAAAATGAACGAAAACTTTAAAAAAAAGCAACTACTATACACTACACCAGAAATTTGAAAGCTCCATACCTCCCGACATAAAGCTGTCCTGCCACTGCACATTGGAGGGACAAATTTGCTTGGTATACCCCTGTAGCTAGCACCATACCGTTTGCATGTGTTGAAATCTGGAAAAAATAATTTAGAACAAATCATTCAATAAAAATAATAATGCAAAACAACATTCATATGAAAAGATTAATATGTTTAAATCAGTACTTATACCATAAAATTCATGAAGAAAAAGAGAAAAGAAAAATATTAACCAGGTGATAAAATTATCACTATACCCTCGTTCACAATCTACTTTGATTAGCAAATGACTTTGCATTTACTGCTATATTATCAAATCAAATCAAATACCTTCTATTAAACGTAAATATGCCCTATTCAAATTTGACCAAGGCTATGCAACAACATCGTTAAAAAATAATCTGACTGCACTTAAAATTTTGAAGTAGTAATATCTCCCTAAGGTGATAACCTCATTAAGTATGAGGAAAGAAGTATATGAAATAATTATTATGAAAAATGGCTGAATAAAAAAAAAAATAAGAAGTACAAACCTATCTCCATGGCCAACTCTCCAGAAATCCTTTCCTTGGTGGTGGCAGCGTGCGGTACCGGTTCAATCCCACCCCCCTGTTCATTTATACCAAGAAGATCCTTGAACTCACGGAACAGATCAGGGAATTTACTGATAAGGAAAAACAGATTTCATAGAGATGCTCAGTTAATATGAGAGTAAATATTAAATGAAACAATTATCGATATACATATACTATTTGAGTAAAAAAATGTAATTATCAACCTTCAATATCAAGGTTATTTACTTATCTTACATCAAATGTTCTACATGATTTAGCGCTGTGACAGTTCGTTTCGTATTAACTCCAACACTTTAATCATATGAGAACACAGAGTTGCCAAAACATTGGTCAAGTCCAAAGAAAGAGTTGAATGTTTAAATTGGCCCCAACAAAATAAGTTATAAACATAAGTTCACTAAATTCTTACATTAATCATGTTGTTAGTCAATCATGTTGTTAGTCAGAAGTAAATAAAGAAAAGGTCAAAGGATATGAAGTTACTTATAATGTGGAAGACATGGAGAAAAGAGATTGGAAAAATGAGGGGTTAAGTGGCAATCCAGTGGGAATCGAAAACGAGGCACGTAATCTTCAGACGACAAACCTGACCATCTGGTGTGATAATACCGGATAAAAGCAAAGCCATTACACTTTTAAGCCAAACATGAGACCAAGTAAACTTACGACAAGAAAAAGCTGACCAAGGTAACCAACTCCGATTTGACCACAATTTCTTGATTAAACAAAATGATGGCACGCAGAAAGTTGTCATAGACCTCTTGATGGCGTAAAGCTTTGCGTACCTGGAATAAGTCGATCATATAACTTTCTGACTGACATAATAATGACGACAATAGTGAAGGATATTTCTATAAAGCAAATCCCACAAATTTACAAGCTCAAGGTGCTTCACACAAATAACAATGCTAAGTTCAATCACAAATTAAAAATATTTCATAACATTTTAAAAGTGAAAGCTAGGAGACTTGCAATGTACATGAAAGTTATGTTACTCGAAGTCTGCAAAGACTCTGATCATCTCAGACTGAGGAGTAATGATGTTGGGCCAGAAAATGTTAATGTAGTAAAGGGGTATATAAAAAAATTTAAAAAAAACAACAAAACTTTTAATTTAATTAAAAAAGGGGTGTCTGCATTTTGTTTTGTACAAGTTATTTTTTTGCCATAGGCGGAGAATAGGTTCCAGGGATCTTTTAATTTTTTTTCAATAGAAGCTCAAAGGTACAATGGAGCAAAATGATGAAGTCATAACAATTTACAAAAAAAAGAGGCAAGCGATTTTATACTTGACTTTAAATTGAATTGGGAGCCAATTAACTCCGGTCTTCTTCAAAAGGGAAGCAGTATGATCAAATTTCCGGGAAAATAGTTTTCTATATACGTTAAAATAAGATTAATCATCAATCCCTTTTCCTTTTATCCCTGCTATCCATTGTTCCATCCAAATCAAATTCAAATCTGCCATCTACATCCAAAACGCAATAAATTTACTGAGTATAATGAGAAACAGTGTTTTGGATGCAAATGGCACAAATACCTTGAGATTTAAAAACAAATGAATATCCTTATGCAAAAGATGTGGGAACATCATAGAATAATCATGTTTAAAACAAACAGGGGTTTATTTAAAAGCAAAAATAGTAAATCATTCAATCACCTGAATAATCCAATATCTTTACGTCAAAATAAAAATATATATAAAACGTATACAAACTTATGAAAAATTATGTTTACCTTGTCAAAAAAGGCGTATTCTGTCAGAGACCCTGTCTTGCTCGCATCTGATAAGCTAAATTCCTTAGGAACACCTTTCTTCTGCTTTTAACGAAAACATAAAATAGATAAATATAAAAGTACAAAAACAGGAAAGAAAAGAATCATAAATTCAAACAGACATATTTCAATGACACAATAATATCCATCAGAGTTAAACTAAAAAGCGTTTTAAGGAGGTAACATTAAATTAGCCCTCCATACAGTCAGATGTGTACAGTCAGATGATGAAGTTATCTCAACTTAGCCTTCTTGTCATTACACATAAGGTCATTAAGCTTTCTACTATCTATAATACTTTTGGCAAATCAAAACTGATCAAGGTGTCCAAAAATAACCTACTATTAAACCTGGTAAACCAATATTAAGAGGCTCAAGCTTCCTTGAAATGCAGATTCAACAATGCTTCTCTAAATAAATGAGCCTTGATATAAACGAGTAAACAAAAACTCATTTTTTTCATAGAAGACAAAAACTTACTTTTACTGGTGGCTGGTATGAAGAGGTTGATGAGGTAGATCCAGATGGCCTTTTGATCCCAGACCCTGACTTGCCAGTCTGAGTTTTTCCGCTAGAGTAGCCAGGCTTCTTAATTGTGGACGAGTGGTCATTCCGGACGCCCAGAGCTGAGTCAGCCTGGGAAACATAGAGCTAGAAATCAGAAGACCAGGGTCTTATGCTTAGAAGACAACACTTTGTGAGGTTATATATTAGTAATTTAATATAAATTACCTTTACATGACTAAAAGTAATATGCAACTCTGTGAGATTATATTATATTTGTTATTTAATATAATTTATCTTTACCATAACTAAGTGATACACAACTCATTGTGAGATTACATCTCAAAAACTATAAAAACTGCAGTTCTTTACTAAAAATTTAAAAAAATAAAAAATTGAATTTTCCATTTGGATTAATACAGTTATCAATTATTATTATAATCCATCATCATTAATATTATTATCCTTATTAATATAATTATCATTTTCATCATTACTCATAATCTTTATATTTCTTATTAACATATTAGTCATAAAAGCTATGCAGCACTGGAACAAACCTTACTTTATATTTTTTTAAAAAGAAAGATTAAACTAACCCCCCTCCTCCCCATCAATATTTGGCCCATAGCTAGCCATGTTAGCCAGAGCTATCTTTTGAAAATCCAATAAGTCTAACAACTATACAAATGAAGGTCAATTAAATGACTAATGAAAAAATGACTTACAAAGGATGCTACGCTGTAGCTTGAAGCACCATTCGCATCTGGCAGAAACTGACCAAACTCGGCCAGCAGATCTTCCTGGTGTTTGAATAAGTTAGCCACTTGCTGATATACTTCATTCTCCGTCAACGGTTTGCTGGGACCCACGGATTGACCCTGACAAAAGCAAGACGAGCAACATAAGCAAATATACATTGTATAATATAAGAATTAATTATTTCTCTATCATAATATAGTTGCTGGATTTCTATCAAACTCATTCCCTTTAACAGGGGTTGCTACAATATTGCTAATATCCAAAGTGAGGGCTGGCTATTCAAAACGGACCTAACCGAGGGCTGTTTACTAATCAGGTAAAGATACCATCATAAGGATATTTAATTCCTCTATTTTCCTATTTTAATCATATGGGAAGATAAGTATAAAGAAGAAAAGCATTTGGAATTCATATAGGTTGGAGAAAATTCAGAGGCCTACCGAAGGCTATGTAAACAAAACAAGGGGTAGTTGTCGGTAGTATGGCAAATATAATATGTAGATTGGCCAGCCTATTTCATAATGGATTTCCTAGTCGTCTATCAAAATCTGAAGCCTCTTCAGCTATTGCTAGCCACACCCTTCGACTAAACTATAAAAGTAGAACAAGACAAATGCCCATTTGAACCTATCAATGAAAACCTGAGCTCAAATGGGACAAGCCTGGGGAAAACCTAGAAACAAAGGTACACAGAGATGCAATCTCCTGGTTGCACATTGAGAATTAGTTTTTAACAAATGTTAATTAAAGATATTAACTCAGAAAGTTTTTACTGAAATATCAGGATCATAGGATTAAAGGGAGAAGACTATAAATATATAAATGGATATAATTGACAATTGAAATGAAAATAGTCCAATGATAAATGGTTATACCTAATACCTAATTTATGGAGCATGATCCTAATTATTGTATTTTTTGCTTTGGATAATATCTAATATATCTTTGACTTACATCTCGGGTGAGCCTCTGTTCCTTTTGATAAGTGTGCAGAATTTCTAGGAATTGTTTGTAAATGTCTGGCTGTCCTTGAAATCGATTCTGAAAAGGGACAATAAGAGACAAATCAAACACACATTCAATTTTGTCTGATTTTATCAGCAATAGAGGTGTATGCAAAGCCTAAAGCCTATGTCATAAAAAAGAAGTCAGGAAAAAATAAGGCTGGAATCAGGATGAGCACGATCAATATACACAATCCATGAATTCTCCGACCCCCCGTAGATTCTCTCATGACTTGCTGCTTTATGAAATCTGCATATTTCATGAACAGCTTGGTTATCTCTTGATGGGTTTCTTAGCCGTGAGCGATAAATATTATATCACATACTTTTTTGTTGTTGCATTGAATTGACCCATTTCCACTACTTTGGTGATCTCACGGTTTTCCAAGACCGCCATATAAACAGCCAAGGGTTCTTTTACTTGAAAATATTTACAAGGGGGGACCTCATAGATTACATGTCATAGTCCATCTCCAATAGGACTTGGCACCCATTTTATCCTGGCAACTTAAGGATAGGGAGCAGAAGGAGGACCCGAGAAATTGAATTTCAAATTCAAGCCTGCACAAGTTAAAACCAGTGAGGGATCTTTGGCTTGGTAGGCTAATGCCTCACCCGATGTTAATCCAGGCTTATGGACTCTGACAATCAACTTAATCAAGTGAAAAGTAAAACAAGAAACAGTACATTGCTGATTGCTTGATAAGCAGAGAAAAATATTAAACAAGAAAAAAAAAACAAGCTGACTACCTTGATTTTGTTGACATAGTTGATGGCATGGTTGAATTCTACGGGTTGGCCTTGCTGCTGCTGTTGCTGCTGTTGTTGTTGCTGTTGTTGTTGTTGTGGTGGTTGCTGCTGTTGTTGTGGGGGCTGCTGGGGAACAGGGTTGGTGGTGCTGTCTGGCAGAGGGGACTGGTGGTAAGATCTGTGGTCTGCAGGGGATGCAGATGAGGTGGCTAAAGAGCCATGAGACACTGCCCCGACTTTCTGTTGCTGGTTGACATAGAGAGAGTACAAAGACTGAATTCCTTAAACGTCGTGATGACTGTCCTTCTAAACATGGCAACGTCATCTAATATAATAAATGCTATTGTCAAATTGTTTTGCTACTTTAAAATTTTCATGCGAAATGCCCTTCCTCCTAAACATAGAAACATCATTTAGTTCATCGAAAATAAATTTGCTACTCAAAACCCACCCCATTAGTGAAGAATGATTAAGGTCAAAACCAAATATAATCTTAAGAAGATTTATAAAAATTGATGAGATCATAGGATGGTATACATCTTTAAAAAAAACAATTGTTTTTGTCAACAGTAGATTATTTCAAACAACATCACATAGGAAAGAGAAAAAAACTATACAAATAAATAAATAAATTAATAAAATTAATAAAAAGAAGAATTGCAATATTTAACCCCTCCAATTATGGTCACAGTGCTTCATACTTTGTGATAAATGGTATATACTCAGTATCCTGTAAAATTTAAGAAAGTTAAAAGAACCAGCGTAAAAAAGAAAAGAAAAAAAGAAAAAAAGAAAAAAAGAAGAAAAAAAAAGAAAAGAAAACTGCACGTTGCTGGCAACAATAGTGGAGGAAATGCACTAAAGAGGTAAAATTGATGATAAAAATCTTTTGCTGTGTTTAAACTTACAGAGGAAGCTTGAGAGGCCAGAGCTTGATCCCATAAACCCATGCTTGATTTCTGGGGTTGCTGAGAACACAACAAACACAAATTTGGGACTTAAGCATAGAATATCAAATATCACTGAAACAAAGTCCCTTGACAAGGTTTACATATAAAATAATTCTTCCTTTATATGAAGAGCTCACTTGATACAACTAAACATTGACAAACAAAAGATTTTCCAGCCCAACTTATTTCTGATCCAAGCTCTTTTCCAAACAAAATAAATTTCACAGGAGTAGATAGCAGAGTGGATAAGGCTTTGTACTGAAAACTGGATGTCACAAGTTCCAGCCTCATTTCCGTATCTTGTTTTTTTTCCCCTCAGTCAAGATAAGTTGCCCCAATCGCTGTGCTGCAACTTTCAACTGGATTATTTCAGTCATTTTTCAAAATGGTTCCAAAAACAAAATTTCCCCTTTGGGATTAGAAAAGTATCTGTATTTTGAATTCATTTATTCATATTGATAAGTAATAATAAAAAAATTATAACATTTGCCAAATATTTACTGCTAATTATATACCCTTGAGATTCCTTACCCTGTTGCTAGTGACCGCGGCCTGTGACTGAGCCAAAGCAGCAATGGACATGACCTGCTGGCCAGGCTGATGGACATTGATGGTCTCACACTGGACTTCTATCTTGTAGCCTGGTGGTAGGAAGGTGTTAAACCCCACAATGAGGTCGGGGTGACCTTTGAACAGGTTGGATACCCTGTTGATAACCCCTGGTGTGTCAATTCTGCAATGGAACAAAATGGTGGCCATAAATTTTATGTTTCAAAAGAGAGATTTTTACTAAATTTCCAATGGTTAAAAACTCCAAAGAACTAGACATTTGGCCTAGGTCAGAGAAAATCCTAGAAATGAAATTCTCTTCTTAACTCACTGAGGACCAGCCAATTTGAGGTCAGTAAGTATACCCTGTAGGACCCGCCGCTTTTATACATTTTCAGAGTACCATTTGGTAAACATATATTCTTATCACTTTATAAAGCTGAAATTTTGCGTGTAGTTGATATAACCATAAAGTTTTGTGTTATGTGTTGATTTTTGTTCTTGCTTTAGATATTTTTTGCAATAGTCTTTACCATGGCATCCTAGCCCGGGCTTGGCCCTCAGTGAGATAAACCTCCTATTAATGTCCATAGTATATCAAATCAAGCTGATAAATAAGCCAGCAATCCTGACCTACAACACCTAAATCAAATTGATTTTGGCTAAAAATGTACAATAAGCCATGAAGCCTAATGTCAGAATTCAAAGTTAGGCTTCACATTGTGATTTTAATTGTTTTATAAAAAGCAGCATTGCTTTAGTCCAACTCACATAGTCTAAATGAAATTAGAAGGCATGTTGTTCAATTTAATCCACTAAAGATTATATAAGATCGTTCATGGAATTGACAAGGTTGACCATAATTTTAATATATTCTTTAAATAGTCCCATGTAACTTTCACCAGAGGCTTGTTCAACGC
The DNA here is from genome assembly GCA_032466395.1 of Aegires albopunctatus. Lineage (NCBI taxonomy): Eukaryota > Metazoa > Mollusca > Gastropoda > Nudibranchia > Aegiretidae > Aegires > Aegires albopunctatus. Next base: position 8,335 of record JASKDV010204673.1, read on the forward strand.
CTGTAAGACATAATACTTTCATTTTTAGAACTGTAGATGCTTGGAATAGTTTGACATTTCAGACTAAGTCCTCGAAAAATATTAATTCTTTTAACAATGCTATGGATAGGGAGCTCCATGATATCATATCATGTTCTTTTATGATATTTGATATTTTTAACTCTTATGTATATTGATATTTTTCACTGTTATGTATATTATATTTAATGACTTCATCAGGGCATTTAAAGATTATTCAGACTATTTAGCCTTTAACCTGATATTGTATTGTAAAGAAAGACAATTTAATCTGCTTCCCATCATGGAGAGAAGATAGAGAAAGAAAAATGGAAGGAGAGGAAGTCCCAACATCGCGCCCAACTAACACATTACAAACTAATACACACAAACCAAAATGGGGTTGCCACAACATTGTCCAAGTCCAAATAAGGACTGCCTATTCAAAATGGCCCAACTGAGAGCCGTTATGTAATAAGTTAAAAGACACCATCATAAGGTCTCAAAATTCCTTCGTCCTTACTTTAATCGCATAGGAGATGGAAGTAGAGAAATGACAAAAGCCCAAAGAGGGAAGGAATTTGTATTTGGAAGGCATGGAGAAGAAATCGTTCAAAAATTCAAGAGCCAGAGACAGGCCAACTGAGGGCTATGAACCCCAAAAGAGGGCCAACTGAGGGCTATGAACCCCAAAAGAGGGCCAGCTCAGGGCTATAAACCCCCAAAAAAGGACCAACTGGGGACTATGAACCCTAACAGAGGGCCAACTAAGGGCTATGACATGATCCCAAAAGAGGACCAAATGAAGGCTCTGAGAAAACCCTAGCAAAATTAACATTGATGCACTTACGTCTGAGATTTGAACTCTTTCATGATGTCCAGAAAGTCATTGTACACCTGAGGCTGGTTGCCAAACTGTAATTTCACTTGATCAAGGTAAGACAGAGCATCTTCCACCTTCAGTCGTTGGAATTGTTGTTGCTGTTGCTGCTGCTGCTGTTGCCCACTAGTCATTGGCTGTAAAAATACATTTTTTTAAAGGTGCTTAAAATGACAAGTAAAGCAATCAATGCCTTGATTTTAACAACCTTATTAACTCTTTTTATCCTAGATCTGATTCATCCTGGGGTTATTTCAGACAAAGGGCCTGAATATTACTCAATCATGATCCAGGCTATTTAAGTCTGCAATTTTATGATTAATATTATGACATCACAAATTACTCTCCTTGTCTGACATTAGAAGAATAAATTTTACAAAAAACCAATGGTAAAAGCCCTAAACTCTAAACTGAGAAAAAAATATTAGTGTTTTACAAAAACTTCTTAGAAACAGGTAAGAGTGGCAGAGAAATTTGTTCCTTTCTAAACACTATCAATAGACTATCAAAAGTGAAAAATACACATCCCTTTTACAGAGCTTAGTCAAACCATAGTTTTGTATCTTTGTAAATGAGTAATGATAGGCATCAGTTTGTTACTATAATCTATTACAAGATATCTTGTAGCCTGAATTTAGTGTTGTTACACAATATCTTGTAGCCTGCATTTAGTTACACAATATCTTGTAGCCCGAATAGAAAGAGTTAGAGAGGAACTGTGGTCTAGTCGTCGATGATGTGGTAGCCTTGCAATTGAAAGGATCTGAGTTCAACTCCTGCTAATGCTTGGTCCTTCATTGAGTGCTAAGAAAGGGGCCTAGAGTAAGCAAAGATTTGGTTCGAATGCTTACAGGGAAGTGGTAATAAATAGCTGCTCTATCGTATATATACTTCCAAGGTAGTTAAGAAGGTACGTATTTAAAATGGCCTTCTGGGGTGATAATTAATGTGATCTTCTCTAGTCTGCATTTCATGCATGCTATAAACTTCATTGTTCTCTTTAATGCAGTCAATATGTGTATGGATAGAAATGAAAACCAAGATGAAAAAACAAACTTAAGCACTTTATCCTCTGACAATGAGGTATGAAATCATTATGAATTTCTGTGATTATATTACCTGGTTGGCAGGGTGTTGGGGCCCAGTTTGAGTATGAAGTGACTGCGGGGCCCCTCCTGCAATGGCACCTGGTCCTGGAGGGCCTGCAGTGCCAAGGCTCACACTGTGGTGACCCAATGCGCTAGACACTGGGCCATGGTGAGCACCTGCTTGGTTGAGCCTGTAATGAAAGCAAGAAGAGATAAAATCCTGATAACAGCTTGACCCCATGGTAAACTTGAGTAATGATAACACCAATGCCATATGTATATGGAGCAATTCCACCTGGTTCGTTGACAAAATTACACATGACATAAAAATCCTTGAATAAAAGCAATTTGAATGTCAATAA